>CAUYLG010037223.1:0-36589 GCA_963573385.1 Cacajao melanocephalus | reverse complement strand
CAGCATGGTACTAGTACCAAAACAGAGATGTAGATAAATGGAACAGAATAGAGGCCTCAGAGGCAATGTCACACATTTCATCTACAACCATCTGATCTTTGACAAACCTGACAAAAACTAGCAATGGGGAAAGGATTCCCTATTTAATAAGTGGTGTTGGAAAAACTAGCTAGCCATAAAAAGCATAATTCTCAGCAAACTGATACAAGAACAGAAAACCAAACACTGTATGTTTTCACTCATAAGTGGGTGTTGAGCAATGAGAGCACATGAACACAGGGAGGGGACCATCACACGTGGGGGCCTGTCAAGGGAAGGGGGACTAGGGGAGGGATAGTTCTTTACATATTCTGCAGTTAAGTCTTTTATAAGCTATATGTAATATAAACACTTTTTTTCCCATCCATAACTTGCTTGTTTGGTTAATGCTGTCTTTTTATGAGCAAAGTTTTAAATTTTGATCAAGTCTAATTATTGAGCTTACTTTAATGGTTACTAATTTATTGGCTAACACTAAGGTTGCAAACATGTTCTCCTATGTGTGCTTTAAGATGCTTTATACTTTGAGATTTTACATTTAGGTATATGATTCATCTGGATTTCTGTGCAAGATTTGAGATAGAATTCAAGGTTTATTTGGTGGTTACACACAAATCTGTGGAAGTCATGCTGCATGTGAACTACTCTGCCATTACTGCAAGTGCATGCCCTTCTTTTCTTCTGATATTATTTTTTAATCTCTTTTCACATTCACATCTATAAGAATGAGTAGTCTGACATGTTTTTCTTTTTCTTTGAAGTTTTAAGCTTCAGGATTTCCTATGATTCCTTCTATCATTATGATTAAACATATTTTCCTAATTATTATTCTAATTTAAATTGTACTTTTTAGCCTTAATTCTCTAATCCAGAGTTTTGTATATATTGTGCAACAGGAGTTCAGTTTCTTTTCATTTTAATTCTTGAATACTTCATCTTTAATCTTTAAAATATTGAAATATAAATTTACTTCTTTAGCTCTCAAAATTTGATTTTAATTGCATTATACTATGTATGTATGTGTGTGTATGTATGTATAGAGATAAATACACTTTAGAATTTGATATTTTACTATAGTAAATGATATTTCTATGTCTCAATACTTTTTCAGATCTTGTTATAAGTAGCCAATAATTATATTTACAATGTTTTTCAAAAAGGCGTTGTCCCTTCTTGTTATATTTCTTTCTAAATATTTTATAATTTTTACATTTTCTGTCCTAGATTTTGATTCTCTATATCTACTGATCTGTCTCTTTAGTTTCAGAGGCAGTGGTTTGCTCTGTGGCCTCAATTCTCAAATGGATCTAAGTTTGGTCAGCTCTTTTCTTACTGTGTGAATGAAAGCAATGACTTCCAAGCTCTTTACATGCCAGACAAGAAGTTGTAGTGTAGTATTTTCAAGATTCATCTATGTTTTAGCATGTATCAGTACATTATTCTTTTCTATTAATGGAATAGTCTGTACCACATTTTGTTTATCCATTCCCCAATTGGTGGACATTGGATTGTTTTCACTTTTGGACTATTTTGAATGATGCTGCTGTGAACATTCATGTGCAAGTCTTTTTGTGGAGATATGTTTTCATTTATCTTGGATATATATCTATTAGTGGAATTGCTGGGTTGTGTAGGAAATTTATGTTTAATTTTTAGGAAGCTGCCACACTACTTTTTAAAGTGGCTGTATCATTTTACCATCCCACCAGCACTGCGTGAGTGTTCTCATTTATCTATGACCTTGCCACCATTTGTTATTGTCTGTCTTTTCTATGATAGTCATTGTAGCAGGTATGAATTGTTGATTTTTTTTTTTTTTTTGAGACAGAGTCTCACTCCGTTGCCCAGGCTGGAGTGCAGTGGTGCGATCTTGACTCATTGCAACTTCCGCCTCCCAGGTTCAAGCAATTTTCTGCCTCAGCCTCCCAAGTAGCTGGGATTACAGGCGCCTGCTACCACGCCCAGCTAATTTTTGTATTTTTCTTAGAGACAGGGTTTCACCATCTTGGCCAGGCTGGTCTTGAACTCCTGGCCTTGTGATCCACCCTCCTCGGCCTCCTAAAGTGCTGGGATTACAGGCATGAGCCACCATGCTCCGCCAAATTATTGATATTTTTACACTAGAATTAATGCATATATACATGGTTAAAATGCAAATGATACAGAGAAGTATGCAATTAATAATTAAAAGCACTTTTCCTTTGTCAAATCCTGTCTCAAAAGATAACTAGTCTCAAGTTTTTTGTATAACACAAAAAATATGTTTAGAGCAATATGCATTGTCTGAAAGTCATATATATATTTATACATATGCATATAATTATATTCAATTATAAAGGTATATATATTAACATAAATGTAATCACACATCTTCTCTGCAATTTAAGTCTTTTTTTACTTCAATAGCTTTGTGGGGGTACAAGTGGTCTTTGGTCCCCTGGATGAATTGTATGGTGAGTAGTATTCCATGATGTATGTGTTTGTGTGTATATCCATATATATACAAACACACACATATTTGTGTGCATATATATATATATATATGTATGTATGTATGTACACACAGCACATTTTCTTTATCCACTCATTGCTTTTGGAGTCTTAGTCATAAATTCTTTGCTTAGGCCAATGCCCAAAATAATTTTGTATAGGTTTTCTTCCAGAATTTTTATGGTTTCAGGTCTTACATTTAAGTCTTTAATCCATCTTAACTTTTGTACATGGCAAGAGATGGGGACCCAGTTTCATTCTCTACATGTGGCTATCCAATTTTCCCAGCATCATTTATTGAACTGGATGTCCTTTTGCCAATTTATGTTTTTGTATGCTTTGTCAAAGATCATTTGGTTGAAGTATTTGGCTTTATTTTTGGGTTCTCTATTCTGTTCCATTAGTCTATGTATTTACTTTTATACCAGTACCATGCTTTTTATACCAGTACCAGTCTTTGTCATTAAATCTCTGCCTGATCCTATGTCCAGAATGGTATTGCCTAGGTTGTCTTCCAGGGTTTTTATAGTTTGGTATTTTACATTTAATTACTTAATCCATCTTGAGTTAGTTTTTGTATAAAGTTTAAGGAAGGGGTCCAGTTTCAATCTTCTGCATATAGCTAGCCAGTTATCCCAGCACCATTTATTGAATAGGGAGTCCTTTCCCCATTCTTTGCTTTTGTCAGGTTTGTTGAAGATCAGATGGCTGTAGATGTGCGAGCTTATTTCTGTTCCATTGGTCTGTGTATCTGTTTTTGTACCAATACCATGCTGTTTCAGTTACTCTAGCCTTGTATAATAATATATCTTGAAAGTATTTCCATATCAGCACATCCAAATCAATCAAATTCTTTTTAAGTCCTTTATATTTGGATCTACCATAGTTTATAAGCCTCTACTAAACAGGCACTTTGGTTGTTTCCATTTTTTCTATGTAACAAACAGTGTTGCAACAAAGATTATTGAAATCAATAGATATTTTCTGACTCCATCTTAGTTTCCATTAGCTTGAAGATGAGTCTGCTGCCTAAAATTGACTTGCTGTTATTTCTTACCTGATACTAATTTCATTGGTCCTTTTGTTGCAGTTTACAAATTGGCCTTTTACTTAAAACTGACTGATTTTTTGAAGAACCATAGGCATATTAAGTATATACATTTTTTTGTATGCCAAAATACAAAATTCCAGTGAACTGGGACTTTTTAAATGTCTCCATTAAGACTTCTTAAAGTGTGGTCTCTGGGCTAGCAGCATGGGCATCGCCTGGGAACTTATAAGAAATGCAGTTTCTTGGGCCCAAACCCCAGAAGTACTGAATCAGAAGCTCTGGGTTCAGGTCCAGAAATCTGTTTTAAATAATTGACTGACTGATTCTGTTGCCGGCTAAAGTTGGACAACCGTTATCTATATTTATACTGCTCTAAGTTGAGAATGTTGCAGCACCATTTCTGTAAAAACAATAGGTAGTTAAGATTTATCCACCACTTTCCATTTTCATTGTTTATATTATTCATACATTTTGTTTTCCATGATATCATCTATAACAAAAATTATATCAACTAGAGTAAAATATAAAACTTGTTTTCAATTAACACATAACTTTTCTTTAAAGAGTTACATGCTGCTCCCCGAAAATCTATACCACACCCATACTTTTGAGAATGAAGGAAATTCTGAGCAAGATAAGCAACATGACAAATTCAGAAATGCAGCAAAGAAAACTGCAAGTATGGAAGCCTTTTGAAAATAACACTGACTTGTGTGGATGATGCTTTTTGAAAAATAGCCAGAAATACAGTGGATAAACAGGGTAGAAGATCATAGAAGGTCTGACAAGGCAGTGGTGAGTTTGAAAGTTTCAAATTACTTTTCTTTTCATTTTAGAAAAAGTATGCAATTATCTTTTAAATCACAAATAATATTCAAGCTATTCAAAATATTAATTTTTTGAACAATGTATAACCCACTTAGAAAAAGATGTAAAAATATATGACAATAACCTGATATGTGTTAATGCATATTCTGTAGAATTTGTAATGGCACAAAATAGAACTGTTAATAATTTTAAAGATATGATTCTTGCCAATCAAATGTTTTATAACACTAAAATATTATTCATAACTGCATTTTTCTATCCCCTGAAGAACATAAATATTATTGGTTATAAAATTGTCTTAAACCCAATCTGGGTTATCACTAACATAGATATTTAGACTGGCAGAATATTCCTTTATGCCTTAAAAGTTCTTATTTTTATACAGCAAGAATCAGAGGAATGAGCGGTAATATTAATCTAAATATTTTGGAGTTATGTATCTGCCAAAAAATAATAAAGAAAATTGGATTTCTACTCAAACAAAATGAAATAAAATAACTGAAATAGTTTCTATCCTTTATAGTCTCCTATATAAAGATATTATTTACATTCTATATAGTAACGAAAAATGAACAATGTATATGGTAAGAAAAACTCATGAATTCAGCATAGTGAAACTGTCAAAATAAATGGAACAATTCTTCCCTAATAATTATTCTCTAAAACTGTGACAATCCCAGAGATAACATAAATGTAAACTATATTAATAACTCTGGTGAGGGTTTTGGAGAGAATATATGCAGAAAAGAACAGCAGAATTGTTATTGCAAGTTGCCAATAATTGTGAATAAGGAGGATTTTATGCTTCTTTCTATAATTCTTTTTCCAACGTAAGTTTTAGTTTAGTATAGAAGTCAACCTGCAATCGATGGTGATTGTTAGGGTTATTTAAACTAGATCCAATCTAGCTTCTCAGTTTGCCCCTATGAACTACTGGGATAACAGTGCCAGCTCTATCTTAATTCCCATTCGTTATGTCTGGAATTCAGCAGGCTTTTCTATAAAACATTGAGGTGGTTTTATTTTGACTGAAGCTCTATCTTTATAGATACTTATTTGATTAAATGAGGTGATTATTTGCTAAATCAGTGCTTTTCAAACCTAAATACAAAACAGAATTCACTTGGGGCTTTTAAAAACTACCAATTTTCTGCCTCAAATCCCCAGACCAATTAAACTAGATTCTCTGTGTGATTCTCATATGCAGCCAGAGTTGAGAACCGTGGAGCTTATTGTTTGAAGAGGATACAAGGAAAACAGATACCCAAGCCCATATGCAAATAGTTGCAGTTGATTTTTTTTTTTTAACCAGATCCTGTAGCTACTGGCAGAGGAGACCCAGTTCATAGATTCAAGCTACCTTGGCTTCATTTACAAGTTCCTCCTCCCAGACCATCTTTTTTATGGCAGTTATGACTCCTCTTTGCCGAGACCAGCTTGGTTGTAGAGACCCTCACCCAGGCGGCGCTGAAGGAATTAAGAAACAAATACAAAGACAGAACAGCAAAATGGCATCAGGGTACTGACAGCCTTCGGAGCTGAGAGCCTCGAGCAGACTGGCCCATGCACTTATTCTATCTGAGTCGGTGATTATTATTAACAAGCAAGTGTTCTGTGTTTTCTCATAGAACAAAGATAAACTGGGCAGGCAGCTAGTGCCTGCTTACCACTGATCAAAGACAAGCCCGAAAGCATTCTCCTCAAGGGAGCAATGGGGGCAGAGTCACACATCCTGTGTTTAAAGAATTGGTTTAACTAATGTATAACAGGCATACATTGCTCACTATTTCAGAATGCCCTGACTAGTTTTTCACTCGAGGACCGGCTCGGTTTTCCTTGCCGTCATCCTCAGTAAACAATAGAATCCATCACACACATGTTGTCAGCACCTCTTCACAGCACTTTTCAGTAGAATGTTTTGTGATATAAAAATGTTCTACACCTGTGCCCTACAGTATGGGAGGTATGAGTCATATGTGGCTCTTGGACTCTTTATCCGTGGCTAGTGTGACCAGGAATCTAGATTTTTAATTTTACATACATTTAATTAATTTAAATTTAAATCATCATATGTGGCTTGTGGCTCCCATATTGAACAGCACAACTCAACAGCACAACTCCAGAATTACCAATGATCCTCCAATAGCCACCAGGACCTGTGAAGGAAGTGAGCTATTCAGAGGGATATACAGGAAATCTTTCTGCTACTTAATGACTGGTTCAACTAAAATTAGCTCTCTGGAGAAGTGGGAGCAGGAATAGTCTTTCAACTGAGCTTTGGAGTAAAATCTAGCACTTTTTCAGGTTAGCAGGATAACCCTTAATATTGAGCAAGGGATGTCAGTTTCAACCAAGAGCTCTAATGAGCTCAAATTAGGCTAGAATCAGGGCAAACGTGAATGGAGTCGAGTCTTTGGAAGACTGGCTGCCATCAAAGATAAGGCCAGTCCCAGATTATTAAGTAGTCAGATCTAAGAGTGAATACTTAATGAACCCTGGAAATTCAAAAATTCCTTTGGTTAAGAAACCCAATAGCTAACAACTTTCTGGAGATCATATGCATACTTTAAATAAACTGACGACAAGAGGGAGTATTTTTCTAGTCTTTTGAATGTGTTTTTATCAATCTAATGATGTTGCTACCAAAGACACACCTGAACTGCTAAAGCCAAAAATTAACGGGAAGTCTGTTTTGGTATATAAATTAGGATATTATCTTCATCAACAAGTTCTGTCCAGAAAGAAAGCAGTGGAAGGATAATATTCATAAAACGTTTGGGGCCATTCATGCTCTTAAGGCCATTCAAACTGGCAAGGGGTCCCTCTAGTACGCCATTTTTTACTGTCACTATCTCTTAATTTTTTTAATTAAATTAATTTTAAGTTCTGGTATATATGTACAAGACATGAAGGTTTGTTATATAGGTAAATGTGTGCCATGGTAGTTTGCTGCATCTGTCAACCCGTCACCTAGGTATTAAGCCCTGAATGCATTAGCTCATTTTTCCTGATGCTCTCCCTTCCCCCATCCCACATAGGCCCCAGTGTGTGTTTTCCTTCTCTTTGTCCATGCATTCTCATTGTTCACATCTAAGTGAGAACCTATGGTGATTGGTTTTCTGTTCCTGCATTAGTTTGCTAAGGATAATGGCTTCCAGCACCATCCATGTCCCTGCAAAGGACATGATCTCATTCCATTTTATGGCTGCATAGTATTCCATGGTGTATATGTACATTTTCTTTATTCAGTCTACCATTGATAGGCATTTGGGTTGATTCTGTGTCTTTACTATTATGAAAGTGCCTAAATGAACATGTATATTTATAATGGAATGATTTATATTCCTTTGGGTATATACCCAGTAATAGGATTGCTGAGTCAATGGTATATTTCTGGTTCTATATCTTTGAGGAATGGCCACACTGTCTTCCACAATGGTTGAACAAATTTACACTCCCACCAACAGTGTAAAAGCATTCCTATTTCTCCATAGCCTTGCCAGCATCTGTTGTTTCTTGACTTTTTAATCATCACCATTCTGTGAGATGGTATCTCATTGCGGCTTTGATTTGCATTTCTCTAATGATAGTGATGTTGAGCTTTTCTTGATGTTTCATGACCACATACATGACTTCTTTTGAGAAGTGTCTATTCATGTCTTTTGCCTGCTTTTTAATGGTTTTTTTTCCTTTATATTTGTTTAAGTTCCTTGTAGATTCTGTATATTAGACCTTTGTCAGATACATTGCAAAAATCTTCTCCATTCTGTAGGCTGCCTGTTCACTGTGATGACAGCTTATGCAGTCTTATTTCTGAGCTCTCTATTCTGTTCCATTGGTCTATGTGTCTATTTTTGTACCAGTACCATGCTGTTTTGGTAAGGCTACACTATCTCTAATTTAAATCAAATCTGTTGGTGTCCTAAACATTCAGGAGATCAATTTAGAGGCAAAAATCTCATTTTCTTTTTCAAGAAGAACATGTGATTACTTTTGGGGAGGGCTTGAGGAACTTCTTTTCTTCTAAGTTGGTGGCTAACATTTTGCACAGAAGCCATGATTCTAGGTGCAGAGACAAAAGGTTATGTTCACTGGGGAGTTCCTAGGTACCAGTTGATTATAGAGTTATAATTATGATGCAGGGGCAACTACCCTACTTCTGATTTTAAAAATGGTTCTCAGTATGTTGCGTTCTTATCTAAGTCAATGAGCACTGGGGTGGCAAATAAATTTTTAATAGGTTGTGGGCATTAATTATAACTTATAGGATATGAATTTTCAACAAAATTGAGCCACTGGGCCAAGGAACAAGTGGTGTTGATCACTAAAATCCAGGGAATTCATAGCTTTTAAGTGAGTGAGATCCTGGTGTGTATGAAGTCTGAAACTTTCATTTATTGTTGTTTAAATCTAAAGGCAGGAACTCCCACTCAGAGTTTCACTGAGACAGAGACTGCAGTCTCTGAATTCACAGATTCAAACTTAGAAAAGGCTTTTTGATTGTTGTCTTTTCCTAACCCTTTATCACCTTCCTAGCTAGCCAGTCATGTTCCCAAATTTCAGATGGTAAGCTTACAGGCTGGGTGCACACGGTCAACATGACTTTACCCACCACCTCCCCACCCCGCCCCACAGTTATAGGCATAATTTGCTTGCAGAGAGGACAAAATTCTCAAACCTTTCAGTTTGGGCAGAGATCACAGTGGTGAAATGTATGTGTAGATACAATCTCACCTGTGAGATCTCACCTTGTCATAGTTACGCCTATCAGTTCAGAGTACACATTTATCATCTGAGGATCAGTGACACAAGTTCATCTAACTTGCTTAAGGACATAAGCAACAGATAAAAGGTGGGAAACTAGATGATTGGACTCTACAGTCAATCAGTTTAACCTCTAGTATATATTCCACCACAAGGGCAAAATCCCTAAAAGCCAGTCTAATGATGTTAAAGAAAAATTATTGACACTTGCTAAATATGGCAAGGAAGACTTTATTAAAGGCTATTGCAATAGGAGAGAGAGATTCAACTCAAATACAGGAAAGAAAGCTGAGAATTTACAAAGAGCAGGGTGAAGGGGTCATAAGATGGAAAATTATTAAGAGGAGACATCAAGTGTAGAGGGATTCTTGCTTAAGTTGCTAACAAGATTCTTCCTACAGGCAAATTAAGGACTTAGACATTAAGGGTGAGGGGTGAGAAACTTGGTTAGATATCAAGCATGAGAGATTCTCACTAAACTGACTTAGCAGGATTCTTTGCTTAAGGCAGGCCAAGGCCAAGGATGAGGCCTAGTTGAGAAGAAGGCTTAGAGAAGCCTATCTATCTAAAGTTTGATCAAGGAGGGAGTCATTGTCAATGTTCAGCTAAAAACAATATTTTAGCATTGAAAGATCACTGATTTTTTAAAAGAGCTCTAGGTAATATTTTGAAAAATGCCTTTCAATTAATGGAAAATATGCCTCAAAATCAAGACATGGACAAGACTGAACATTTCAGAAAGGTTTGTATGTGTGTATATTAGAAGTCGAATTAAAAATTACAATTACTTATTGGTTTATTTTCAGAACTCATCTTTATCATATGAAACAATTTTGAACTTCTAAGATCAAGCCTTTTTGTTGCCGACGGTAAGAAAAGAGCTCTGTGTTAGGTTCCAGCTTGCTTCTATTCAGCAGTGTCCCTGTAGTGCTTTCCGGTATGATGTAAAATTAAACAAAATTTGTGCTCTGCATGTTTTGAAAATGTATGGTTCTTTAAGTGTCATGTTATTTGCAAGTCTAGTCTGTATGATCCTCTAATAGAGAAAAGTCACCTCTATACATTTCTTACACTTCCAGTTAAAGGAATTTAATTTAGATAAGAAAATATCTTGCTTTACTTTTTTCATATTAAAACTAGAAATGTATCAAAGAGATCCGTACAAAGTATTTATTTACATAACATTTATTAAACCTAGTCAGGCTACAAAGCAATTTACCAGATTTAGCTGAACTATGAAAGATATTGTTTATAAACTCAAAGAACTTAAACTGTATGAGAATGTTTTCATGAATATTAACTGACACTAGTTAAGAGGAACACTGAAAAGTATAATGAAAAAATTTCTTGTAAATATTAAATGTTAAGAATCCAGTATTTTCATATTGTCTTATTTTCTCTTTTGGCCCTGAGACTCATAAATTTTCATTATAGTCACCATCATCATCTAATCGTGTGCCTCTTTTTATGTGACAATTTGTCTCATTTTTAGAATCTGTATCAGCTTCTAATATTTCTAAATAGTATTAATATTTTGGTTTCTTGTTTACTTAATAACCCAAATGAATATGACAAAATGAAAGAACAGTATTATATATTTAATTAGATCTTATTCAGAATCCAAAAATTATCACAGCATTTCAAAACCTTATATTGGTAGGCTACTGCTTTAGTGAAAAAAAGTCAGTAAATATTTAAATTTCTGTGTTTAATAGTTTAACTCTTTCCCATGTTAACTCTTTCTCAGTATATAATAGACAGTAGTTGTGGATCCCAGAGATAGATCTGAAATGGGTTCTTCGTCAAATCCATGGTGCCTCTCAGTAGTACACAGACACATTTTAATGAAAAACAGATATATTCTCCATCAGGATAATAAGTTAGTCTTGAAAAATAAGAGGACTTAATTTGAGACTTAAGTGAAGGATAACAATTTATCCCATTTTCCCTACCTCTGTTCTGTTTATTTCCTTAAGCAACCCCTAGAGCTCAGAGTTTGCATTATAACAAATCTTATATGATGTATAATTTTCTATTTCGTGTAGTGTAGGGGTTCAGTCAGGGTGGTGGGAGAAATTAGAAGAGAAAAATTACAGAGAAATAGATGTAAACCTTCTTGGAAGGCTGGGAGGTTTTTGCAAAAGCCTTGAGAAGGAATGAGCTGAAGGCAGTGGTTCTTACACAGAGGCAATTAGGCAGAAGTAGATACAAAGGAATGTGGGGGAGTTTATCTAAAGAGCTTGTTTACTCATGTGGCCCTAAGACCAACCTTTGAACATCCATGGGCATATGACTGCTCTCTACTCAGGTGGTCAACAGTGTTATTACCCACAAATGGTGATTACTGTAGGCCTTGGGACATGGCTTTCAATCATTGTAGGACTGTTCTCTCTGGGGAAGGTGACCATGTTAATTAATTATCCACAAAGCCTCTGTCATTAAATCTATATGGAATCAATGCCTGTAGTGCCAGCTGGTGAGGACCGTGGCTGCTGACTATAGCACCCTCCTTGGGGTTTACAGCCCACTCTTTCACTGGGTATCTGGGTCTGAGTGCATTTGTTCATCCCACTCTTTCACTGAATATTTGGCTCTGAGCGCATTTGTTCATCCCACTCTTTCACTGAATATCTGCCTCTGAGTGCATTTGTTCAACCGTCGCTGGGTCAGGGTCTGCGAGTTGGACCCAACATTGTAGGATTCTTTTCACAACTTAATATTTTGAAAGATGATCATTCAGCCTCTACTTAACTATGTATCTAGTTATAGAGATCTTTCTCTCTCTCTCAATTGCAGGAAGTCTCTCACTGTTAGAAATGGTTCATAACAGTTGGGTGTGGTGGCTCACGCCTGTAATCCCAGCACTTTGGGAGGTCAAGGTGGGTGGATCACAAGGTCAGGAGTTCAAGACCAGTCTGGTAAACATGATGAAACCTGTCTCTAATAAAAAAAAAAAAAAAAAAAAAAAAAATAGAAAAATTAGCCAGGTGGTGCATGCCTGTAATTTCAGCTACTCAGGAGGCTGATATGGGAGAATTGCATGACCTGGGAGGTGGAGATTGCAGTAAGCTGAGACCGTGCCACTGCACTCCAGCCTGGGCAACAGAGCAAGACTCCGTCTCAAGAAAAAAAAAGAAATGTTTCATAACATTGAAATTAATTCTGGCATCGTATAAGTTGTACCCATTGATGAAACTAGAATGAAACTAAAAAAGTATTTTACACTTGATCTTAGCCAAAAGGCCAAGAAGCAATTTAAAAAATATTTTAAAGGAGACTAAATGAGATAATAAAAGTATAGCCTTTGGGTCAATGCCCGGCACCAAAAACATCTGTTTATTTTCAACAGATCCATTGAAAATGCTTTATGAGAATAATCTCTATGGCTGTGAAGATTAAATAATATATTTGGAAGTGTCGTTGCTGAGTGGGATCATTCAGAACAGGGATATATTATATCCTATTACATTATAGAATATAATATATTCTTAATAACATAGCTATACTCTGCTTAATTAGGAATAACCCTTAAATGTTTTAACAACATAATATTGACTGCAAAATTCAAATTACATGAGAAACTGTAATATTCAAAACAAAAACCCTCTATATAAACACTGAACTCTAGTCATTAAATTTGTTTCTTGTAGGAGTACAGATTAACAATTCTGAAAACACTATGCATATGCTGAGGTTGAATAAGTAAGTAAAGGGATGATGAAGAGTGAGAGCTGGGTTTTACATGTTTGGAGTGTCAAACAGGTAGAGGTAAGCAAGACGGAAAGCCTGTATTGAGCCCCAAGGTAATGGGCATATGGAAAGTCTTTGAACTATTTTAACAATTTGTCTGTAAATTTAAAGTAATCACCCACAGAGCATTTGCAGAACAGAATGAGAAGATGAACAGGAAGCCCTAAATTTTAGATGTGGACAGAAGAACAGCTTCTGTTTTGAAGGTATGTGTTGGATTTTATAATTTAACCATGATACTTCCAGGTTATGTTTTCTATTTCCAAAGTGGGTAGAACATACTGTATGTGTCTCATAGGGGAGGGATAATTGACCTTAGAAGTCTTGGAAAGAGCAATATAACCACCAGCCAGGAGATCAATAGGATAGTAACTGTAAAAGTGCTATAAAGATATGAGGAATGTAAGAAGCAACATTTAAAAAGTGGTTAAACAGCAATTTTAAAACAAAATTTATTGCTTACTGGCAATATGCTCAGAAAGTTGTTCAAAGCAGAAATTACAGGGGTTAGACAGAGGGCAAAAGATATACAGGGAAAAATACCAAAAAGGGGAAGGTCCTGATAAATGGAGATGAATTATGAGCTAGATTATAAACTTATTTTTATTTGCATCTGGTTACCTTCAGAGTAACCAGATGCAAATTATTAAGAGGAGACATCAAGTGTAGAGGGATTCTTGCTTAGTTGCCTAACAAGATTCTTCCTACGGGCAGATTAAGGACTTAGACATTAAGGGTGAGGGGTGAGAAACTTGGTTAGATATCAAGCATTGGACTTAGCAGGATTCTTTGCTTAAGGCAGGCCAAGGCCAAGGATGAGGCCTAGTTGAGAAGAGGGCTTAGAGAAGCCTAACTAAAGTTTGATCAAGGAGGGAGTCACTGTCAATGTTCAGCTAAAAAGAATATTTTAGCTTTGAAAGATCATTGATTTTTAAAAAGAGCTCTAGATAATATTTTGAAAAATGCCTTTCAATTAGTGGAAAATATGCCTCAAAAACAAGATATGGACAAGCCTGAACATTTCGGAAATGTTTGTAGAGTAAAACTCCGTCTCAAAAACAAAAAGAACTGCCAACTTGTTTTCCAAAGTGGTTGCACTAGTTCACATTCTCATTAATACTAAATTAGCAGTTGTTCCACATCCTTGGAAACCAACCATTTAAATTACAGCCATTTTAGTGGGTGTCTAATGGCATCTCGTTGTGATTTTTGTCTTTCCATTTGCTTGTTTTTTGCCATTCATCTTCTCTGGTGAAGAATCTGTTCAAGTATTTTGCCCAGTTTAAAGTTTTTAGGGGGGATCTTGTTATTCTTGTTTTAGACTCTCAGTGATCTTTATGGGTTGTAGATAAAAGTCCTTAATCAGACAATATGCTTTGCTAATATTTTCCCCACTACGCCTTTTCATTTTATCTTTTTGCAATTAAAGCCACTTTTAGTGTTCCAGTGGCAATAATTACATTCACAATGTTATGTGACCATCTCTACTATTTCCAAAATTTTTCACCATCCCAAACAGAACTCCATAGCCATTAGCAGTAACTTCCCACTTCCACTACCCCCAGCACCTTTTTGTCTGTAGGGAACTTACCTGTTCAAGGTAGTTCATGTAAGTGGAACATACATTTGTCCTTTTCTATTTATTTCACTTAGCATAACATCTGCAAGGTTCACCATGTTGTACTATGTATCAAAACCTCATTCCCTTTATAGCTATATAGTATGCCATTGTCTCATATGCTGCATTTTGTTCATCTATTCACTTATCAATGGAGTCTTGGACTGTTTCCAAGGTTTGGCTACTGTGAATAATGCTGCAACTAATATGAGCATATAAGTATCTGTCAAGACCCTACTTTCAATTCTTTTGACTATACATCTAAAAGCAGAATTGAGGGGTCATATGGTAATTTTACGTTCACGTCTTTGAGGAAGCACCGAACTGTTTTCCACAGTAGCTGTGCCATTTTACATTCCCACCAGCAGTGCATTCTGGTTTCTGATTTCCATCCTTGCCAACACTTATTTTCCACTTTTTAAAAATTAGAACTATCCTAGTAAATGTGTAGTGGTACCTCATTATGGTTTTAGTTTGCACTGCCCTGATGGCTGATTTTGAGACTTTCAAAATATGTTAGCCATTCATGTATCTTCTTTGGAGAAACTAGTAAGTGCTTTGCCCATTTTTTAAGTGAACTGTCTTTTTGTTAAATTGTAGTTCTTTATATATTCTGGATATTAATCCCTTATCATCAGATATATAATTTACAAGAAGTATTTTCTCCCATTCTGTAGGTTGCCTTTTTTAATAATGTCCTTTGATGGATATTTTTAAGTCCAATTTATAAAGTACACCCGTTTATTCTAAAAAGTCTGATGGTTTGAGCTCTTACATTTAGATATGTCACTGATCCATTACGAGTAAATTTTTGTATATGGGGTCCAGCTTCACTCTTTTGCTTGTGAAAATCTAGTTATCCCGGCATCATCTGTTGAAGAGATTCTTCTTTCCCCATTTAACAAACTTGAAAACCTTGTCAAAATCAATTGGTCACAGGTGTATGGCTTAGACAACTCCTGAGTTGTAAAAGGAAAGATAACAACAGAGATGGTAACTATGTTTGTTACTGAGGGGAATGACCCGGAAGAGGGGAAAACTGATGATGCAGGAGAGGAGAGAACTGCTTGTCTTAGCAGGCAAGAGGTGATAAAAAGTTTGAATACAAGTGGAAGGTCTGTCCTTGGAGAGTTTATCTACAAGAAGTGGCAGGAAGGTCAGTATGTCACTGCAGTTGCTAATAGGTAGGTGGGCACAGTAGCAGATCACAAAAATGAATCCATCTACTCAACAAATACTTATTGGTCACCTACACCTTACTTTGTGCCAGATATTGTTCTAAGGATACAGTTGGTATTTTCAGCCATTTAAACTTAGCCATTCTAGTGAGTATCTAATGGTATCTCATCGTAATTTTAATTTGCATTTCTATTTTTTTCTTTTTTTTTTTTTTTTTTTTGCCATTCATCTTCTCCAATGAAGTATCTGTTCTGTTCTGAGGGTTCTCTGGTGAACCCTCACACACTGCTAGTAGGAAGGTAAAATGGCACAGCCCCTGTGGAAAAAGTTTGGCAGTTCCTCAAAGAAGAGGAAAACACAATTACTATATGATCCAGTGATTCTACTTTTAGGCATATACTGAAAAGGATTGAAGGTATAAACTTAAACAGATCCTTATATGCCAATATTTATTGCAGCATTATTCACAAGAGCCAAAAGGTGCAAAAACCCAAGTGTCCACTGAAAAATGAATGGATAAACAAAAGGCAATAGAATACTTAGCCATAAAAGGAATGAAGTTCTGATACATGCTACAACATGGATGGACCTTGAAAACGTTCTGCTGAGTCAAGTACGCAGACACAGTGAATCAAAACACAGGTCCCTGTCCTCATGGAGCTACCACATTTAAGGATAAGAAAGAAATATCAAACACAAAGGACTATGGTGGGCTTGAGGATCTCGAAGTCAAACTGGACTGGGGATGTTTGGACAATATCATCAAATTTATGTTTGTTTAAAATGGCTGCTGAGGGGCTAGTCAGTGGTTATTGTAGAAAATCTGAATGTTTCTGTATCTATCTCCCAGGAATAATTTTGGTTAGTAAGCAATATAAGTTTTCAACATGTGAAGTCAATATATCAACTATTGCAGTTAAAACTGGAGACAGCTGTGTTTTCTGTAAACTTGCAGTAAAGCAATTGATTAAATTCTGGGATTTAAATCTTCTGAATAGCGTTTTCTTTCTCAGAGTGATCCATAAGTAACCTGTTTATATGAGTGTCTGTTTTAGAATCCAGAATAAATAGAAAGCCAATAAAATTAAATACATTATCACTGATGACTTTTTATGGAAACTCTATACCCTTAAAAAATTATTTAAAAGTAATAAAAAGTCCAGTGAAGACTTAACTGTAGAAGCAAATGAAGATAAGAACTGCCATTATCAGTGAGCTTAGTATTTATCTCCTGCATTTCTGTACCCTAAAGGTTTACATTTAGATGACTTACCACCCTCAGAGCAGTGGAGACTTGGTGGGCTACTTAATCTAGACCTAATCCAGCTTGAAAATTTGCTCCCACTGATTGATTGATTACTCAGAACCAATTCCACCTATCCCTAAATTCTCAGAAGAATCCTGATTCATGAGAGAAATTCTAAAGAGCCAATGAAGGATCTTTATAGGCTCAAAAGGAGTCCCTGAGATACTCGCTCTGTTTCTGAACTTCTTTAAGCATATCAGATCAGAAATACCTAGGCCTTAATAAAGTCATGTCTTCTGCAGTGACATGGATGGAGCTGGAGGTCACCACCCGAAGTGAAATAATTCAGAAACATCAAGTATTAGACGTTCTCACTCGTAAGTGGAAGCTAAACAATCGGTACACATGGACATACAGAGGGAAAGGACAGACACTGGGGACTCCAAAAGGGAGAGGGTAGTAGGAGGGTGAAAGGTGGAAAATTACCTGTTGGCTACGATGTTCACTACTACGGTGATGGGTACGCCAGGAGCCATTATGCAATATGTCCATGTAACACACCTGCACATGTACCCCTGGAATCTATAAAAACGAACGTTTAAAAACTTTAAACATTAAGCCCCCAAGGAATCAACTAAAGACAAATGGCCTCTACCTGAGGTTACCACTCAAACTGTAGTGGGCAACAGAGAGAAAAAAATTCCAGGTTAAAATAAAAAGCTGACCACAAGTGACTTTTTAAGTGGATTATGAACCGCTCTTGTGGCTCACGGTCTTACCTAAGTCTATAAGGAGATTCATAAAGTAAGCCTGCAAAAGAGTAAGAAAACTTTGTAAAATATGAAATCACTGCAAAATATGCCACTATTTGGCATTAGCCAAGTAATGTACTCATGATACTTAACATTTGGTATATTTCTATAGTTTAAATGGAAAAAAAAAATCTAATTGTTATTTTGCTTCCTGGACTCTTGCTTTTTGGAAAGTGTTTCACTGGAGATCAAAATGTGCTGTTGCTGGGAAAATAAATTATTTTAGTGATAAAGTCCTATGTGGCTTCAATCAAGTATCTCAATGTGTGGTGTGTATATATACATAGAGATAGATATACTATTATCAATTTCTCAGACTATATTTTGAAATTGCCCAGTTTCAAGCCTAGAATTACTCAAATGTTAATGCTCTCATGGTGAGCATGAATAAATTTCTATACAATTCCTCTGGCTTCCAACAAAGGGATTCCTATAGTTAGAAAATCCGTCTGCTATAAATTGTAATATAAAATCTAAAAATTCACCATATTCCAGCCTCGAACACGTCAGGAAAAACTAAATTATGTACATATAGAAGATAGACTTTGTTACTTTGTTCTAATACATTTTAAAAATATCATTATAAGATCAGAGTTCTGGAGCAGAAATATGCAATTCAACTTTATTGATTATGCCTAAAGCATAAGGAAATGAGCTAAGTGGAATTATGGATGGTGGTAAACAAGATGAAATGGGGTGATAAATACATGAACACGATAATTTTTCATGGATCTTAAAAACTAGTAAAAATGCGTAATTCTCACCTCAAAGAAGCTTTAGTCTAAGCTATGAATCACATTTAAATTGAGTAAGCAAAAGAAGATCAATTAATAGGATGTGAAGGGATTCTATAAATATGAGGCTAGTGAGGCTGAAAATTTTCCCCTCCAAATATTTCTGCCATTTGTTGTATGCTCAAGAAAGGAGTATATATTTCTTCTAATAAGCTTCACACAAGTATTATAAATAGATCCTTTCAAACACAAACCAAAGCCAAATAAAAGTACATTTTTCCTTATTTTCCTATCAGAAAAGTTAACAATTCCCTATCTATAATCTTAAACAAAATAATACAACTTCCAGCACCTACTAACGGCTCTAAGATGATGTTCATAAAGTTAATTCTGCTTAATATCAGGATGAAACCTACCTCCCAGCACAGCGGGATAAAGATCTATCCACCATTATACAGAGAGCCCAAGGACGGTCTTCAAGTCTGTATTTTACCATACCACTCTCCTTATGTCCCTGGAACATTTTTTGAAAGAATTATATTTTAGCTTCATTAAGTGAAATACCCACCGACCAGAAATGCTTTTCCTCAGCTTCTTTATAAAAGTTTCATGCACACAATCTGACAAAATACATCAGAGTCAAGACATCCAATTTAAGTATTTTAGGCATATTTAATAAATAACTTCAGTAAATAGCATTGTAAAAAGTGAACTATTAAAACTAAAGGCACTTAAAACAAGAATATGACTAGTATGAAACAAGATGGGCAACTCAAATGGTGAGAAGTAAACATACAGTGGTCTGTTGTGGCACTAAATCGAAGTAAGACTCGCATAAGTGATAGCTGTTGCATAAGCCATGATACAACTTCACATGTTCATTAAAAAGGCAAATTTACAGCTAAAACATCAAAGAGAAATTACTGATTAAAAAAAGTCTTACCCCCAACTTGCAAACAAATACATTAAAAGATTAGAGGAGGTGATAAAAAGCACCGATATTAAACAAAATAAAAATAATAAAATAAATTCAACTCGAAAGGTCCCCATTCAGCAAATACTTTGTAAAGTATGGCCTTTATGTAAATAGTGCTAAATCAAGGACTTTTTAGCAGGAAATTGCTCAGTACTTTTATCTAAGGCTTGAATTCATAAAGGGAAGGCGTAAAAGTTACCAAATATTAAGTAACTCTTAAAATGGCACACAGGTTTTAAAGCTATTGGTTTTTCCTTCCTAACTCTCTGAATTTTTCCCATGGCCTCCATAGATAGACTATTTCAAACCTACTTTACGCAGCAACTCTCAACGTACTTGTCTTTCAGATATGTCCTCAGTCATGATTAACAGGCAAATAGCAAAATGATAAGATTTAAAACAATCCTTAACTAGCTGGCAGGACATTTACTTTGAATTCTGCATAACTGCAATCTGACATATTTGTAAAGCTAAAAATCAGTTTAAATACATGATTAACAGAAACTCTCATCATGCTCATTACTTTAACTATTACCCTTTCAATCACTATAGAAATATCACTTAATCCAATAAGAGCTTGATTTCAATAGTCCAGGAAGAAAAGGTCAAAAGGCACAACGTGACCTTAGCTGACAAGAATAACCATCCTGTCTCAAGTCTTTTGTCAGTCCCTGGCATGAATTACAACATTATTTTCAAAATAAAAAATTTTAAAAATTATACATATTGTACATTTTCAAAACCTGCACATGAGTAAAACCATGGCAATATTGCCCTAAAGCTACCTAACTGTGACTATGAAAATTGCTACTTTGCATTCAGTGTTGTGAGATTTGCACAGGTAGTACTCATTTTCCCTCATACTTCGGATTGACCACAGTTGTCACGGCACTCTTATAAATAGGATTTTCACCCTAAAAAAATAAAAGAAAAATTATGAGTTACTCTACTAAAATCATGTAGCATAATTTTATAAATCAAGTCTAAAAGTTGCAGTCATTTTAAGAAGTCATTTCTATTTTATCTGTCCAGATATCACAGTTGTTTCAAAGGCATTAATAGCGGCTTATATAAAAATGGAAAATGGAAGCTTTGCTTTACAAACCTAATGATGCCCCTGTCATCTGGTGCTATTTCATCAGAGTCCTTCCTCCACTGGAGGCTTGATTTAAGAAAGTTCTCCATGGAAAAGAATGTGCTGTCATCATGGATTTTCTCCTTTGGAACTAGCTTGTAATGCCTGCCTTAAGGAAACATCAGCTCCGCTGTCATCACTGCCTGATTCTTATCCCTTTATTGTATACAGAAGGCCTTGCTAATCAAAACGGGAATCCTTGGCTTTTACCGCTGGGAGGGAAGTGTGCTTCTGGGCTCTCCTACAGAAGTTACTGATTTAGAGAATTCTCAGGTAAGGCTGTCATTGTGTCACAAACGGCATTGAGCCCCACGAAGTCACACTGCCAAATTTGCTTAGAATGCTAGATAATTACCATTCCTTGTGAAAAAATTGTTATTCTTCAATATCATATTGGTGAAATGTCTTAGTGCAATGCTGTAATTTAGTAAACAGGTCTGAAGTCAAGCCTAGCAAGCAGACCCCAAGCCATAAACGCAAGAGATCTTTCAAGATCCAAAAATATACTGACAGTGACGTTTTAAGCAGGAAAAAAAAACATGTAATTCCATTATCACCATTTTCCTTAAAAATTATCATATATTGTTAAGTGCTACATTTAAATACTTGCTATAGCATTCTTTTCTCTCCTGTCCTTATCCACTGAAAGCCAGATGAGAAGTGTGACCACATGACACTTTATCAGAGAAAATTACAGTGAGTACAAATCAAAAATACTTGTTAACTACCAGGGAAACATTTTTTTTAGGCAAAAATGAAGATTTTAAAATGTTGTTCAGTTTTCTATCTCACTACAGAACTAACTGCAGGTGATTAAAAAACTATTTATAGAAACCATCTAAAAGCAGTTTTTGATTTAAAAGTAATTTTTGTTTTTAAATTTTATTTACACTTCACTGCAGACTGTATTTGGATCTGCCTTTTGGTGCCACAATTTCTGCCCTCAAGGAAGGTGAGAGGCATGAAAATAAGGCACTCTGATATAGTACACAATAGAGTTATGAACATAATCTGGGAACAGTATGAGAAAAAAGTGATTAATTTTATCTGAGATAATTAAGGATATTTTCATCATGAAATTGACTACTGGTTGGTACATAGAAATCTATGCAAAGTTAAAGTGTAGGGAAAAGAATGGGACATTTTAAGTAGAAATATACACAGTTCACAGTTTTTAGTTAGGGAAGGACAGGTGCCTTGGTTCATGCCTGTAATCTCAGCACTCTGAGAGGCCAAGGCGGGTGGATCACCAGAGGTCAGGAGTTTGAAACCAGCCTGGCCAACATGGTCAAACCTCATCTCCACTAAAAATACAAAAATTAGCCAGGCATGGTGGTGGGTGCCTGTAATCCCAGCTACTTGGGGGGCTGGGGCAGGAGAACTGCTTGAACCCGGGAGGCAGAGACTGCAGTGAGCTGAGATCATGCCACTGCACTCCAGCCCATGACTCCATGTCAAAAAAAAAAAAAAAAAAGGAAAACGAGTCAGGGGGCATATGATTTGAGATGAGGAGACAACAGAAGAATGGTCCCAGAAGCCTTGCTGTGAAATCTGAACTTCATCCTGTAGGTGGGATACCACTGAGGGGAAAGTAGTATCCCACCTACAGGATGAAGGAAAAAGCCAGACACTTGCGTAGCTGCCTTCTGCAAGACACCAAATAAACCACTGTGATTTCAGCTCAGCAGCCTGCGTGATACCAATCAGAACCCGACAACATGCCTCAGCCCTCAGTCCCCTCTCCTCAATATACACCTTGATAGGTTGTTTCAGAAACATGGAGAAACTCAGGATCCCTCAGACACAAACAGCATATAATGTATATGACAAAACTGTGTACATCAAACTCTCAGCTCTAGTCCCAACTGAAGCTAACACATTATACAGTTGTGACAGCAGACATTTCAAAACGGGGGTCAGAAAACTGGATTCTAGCAACTACCATCTTAAAAAGCCAGAGCACAAATAAGTTAGGCTACACATTTATATCCTATCTGACTGGAGGCTAAGTGCTACCCATTCCTTCAAATATGTTGGGAAAATAAATTATCTAATTAAGTTTCTTTAAAATAATATATTTGTTAAATCTAGTATTTAATACTCAAGAATTATAAGGGAAGGACAAAATAATAAGAAGAAAGCAAGCCCTACACAGATGAGTCCAAAGTGTAATTTATGTGGAAGAACTTACCTTTGGAGAAAAATCTATCTTGTCATATACACAAACATTTGTATTTATTATTTCAAAGTCCATCCAAACAAAAGTTTAACATGCAAGGTTAGAGGTAAAATTAAGCTCACTATCTGCATTAGGCATCATTTTAAATGGAGGTAAACTAAAATAATTCAGATTAGTTTCCGTCATTCAGAGTGCAACACCACCCCAACCCCAACAAAACCCGCATCAAGAGAACAGGGTTATATTACGGAAGGACGCCCTCAGTGCTCAGTAAAATGTCATCTTTGTGCTCGCTCTGGAATAGCTTCTATAATGTATTAGATATATAATGCAGAACTGTGGGAGATTTGGGATCCACATTTAAACCTGCATAGCAGCAGATGAGGACAATTTTTTTAACCCACTCCAATAGTTAGAAGCTGAGAATGTGACATGTTCTTTTTAACATTCCTACTTGTGCCAAAGTAATTAGTGCCTGCTCATTATTTCAGAAATACTGATGACATAATTGATGGGCAAACCTCGGTCCATATCAGAAGTTTTTTACAATCCATGATGTAATTTCTTGATGCTTATTAATTTATTTCAATTTTACTTAGTTAAGTTCTACTTTTTCTTGAGAAAATATCTCAAAATAATCAAATTGCCTGGACTTCAATAATGCATAGAGGAATTTTTACCAAACTTTTGCTTCTTGAATTACATTAAATGCTTCTTTTAGCAACATTTTAGCCATATATACATTATAAACATTAAGTTTAAATAACATTTACTAATAATTTCCTTCAAAATACAATTAAAGGTACAGAAAGGGTGAAAATGTCACCTCTCAGTAGGACAGAAATTTTTTCTCCTGTGAGAAATAACCACATGAAATTGTCAATATTTGACTATTTTTGACCTACAACTAAAGAAAATAATATAAAAGAAAAAAAAAAAAGCCTGGCAATGTCATTGACTAATCAGTTTTCCTCTAAAAATGACTTTCTGTCAAGTACTAAGTGAGAACAAGAAAAATGTGTCATCACAGACTAATACAAATATGTTCCAACCCTGCCCATATGTGAATCTGAATATAATTTTCTGCCATCAAATTTAACTGTAAAAAGTCTTATGGTCTACTTAGAAATAAAAATCTGACAAGTTAATGATTTCTAATATTATCAGTACTTCCTATATCGCTTATAACTATTAAACATTCCTGTACTTTAGGCTCTTATTCATGATCCGTTTGTAGGCACAATCCCAACAGTCAATAAGCATAACTGCAGCACTGGGTTCCATGTGTTCAAGTGACTTCTCTACTATGATGTTTGCCAACAGAGGCAGTGTTAACTCTGACAGAGGAACAACAAATTGTCAAAATGCTGTAAATCTTCTTCCTAACCAGGTAACAGGGACTTCTGAAGAGTACAATATCACAGACAAGAACATGGACTCTGGAGCCCAGCTGCCTGGGTTCAAATCTCAGCTCTCTGACTAACCAGCCGTGTGAACTGAGTCACGTTACATAACCGTTATGTGTCTCAGTTTCCTCATATGTAAAACAGGTATAAACATCATTCCTTCAACTTTCACTATGAAGATTAAATATAGATTAAGTGTTTACAATCATGCCTGAGACACAATGAGTTTTATGTAAGTGTTACCAACACCGTCTTTATCTGCAAAATAAGGTAGGCAGTGAGAAAATCGGAAATCTTCCAGGCCCTATTACAGTCAATCAACTGGGAAAGGAAAGAAGAGTTCCCGATCACCAGTCAGGAGAATTTAGTTCTAATCACAATTAACCTTGGCTATCACTGAGTTTTAGGAGCTTGCATGATTATATTGGAATATGATGGAAGCATTTCATGAAAATTCAGATAGGAACAGTTTCAAACTTACATTTGAAAATTAGAATCATTCTCACATACACACACACAGACATATATATAACATACAAAGATATATATATGGTCTTCCACCTTTTAATAAAATTTCAAGTTATGTTCAAGAAATTAATCTCAAATCTTCTGAGAACCAATAATAATGACATTGTAGTTGCATATCACACAAATCATACCAAATTACATTTAATTTTCTATTTTGCAATTTGGAGTTCATGATCAGTCTTCACTATCCGACCCTAAAATTTACTCTTAACAATTTGTTATTTAAGGATAATACTGGCGGGGGCACAGTGGCTCACACCTGTAATTCTAGCACTTTGGGAGGCCAAGGTGGGCAGATCACTGGAGGTCAGGAGTTCTAGGCCAACCTGGCCAACATTGTGAAACCCCGTCTCTACTAAAAATATAAAAACTGAGCATGGTGGCAGGCACCTGTAATCCCAGATACTTGGGAGGCTGAGGCAGGAGAATCGCTGGAATCTGGAAATCGAGGTTGCAGGGTGCTGAGATCATACCACTGTACTCCAGGGTGGGTGACAGAGCAAGACTCTGTCTCAGAAAAACAAAACAAAACCAAAAACAGAAAAATAAAAAAGGATACTATCATTCTAGACACAGAATTGCTGTGAGGATTAGCGCTCACAAGCCGATTTCATATACTGGAGCACATTTGCCAAATACAATCACCCCATACGATACAGAATACTGACTCCCTGTGATAGATGCGAGAAGTGACACGTGGCTCAATGCTGTTCTACTTACTAAGTGGAAGAGTTGGGATCTGACCTGAGGTCTGATTGCAAAGCACATTCTCTTCTGACTACAACATGGCTGCTGTTTCCATATCACATTACTTATTTTAGTCTTTCTAAACACGAAGTTAACACACAAAAAGAAAAGCCGCAATAGCGATATAAATAAAGCAAGACTTAAAAAAAAGAAAAGCAACAGTGATAAAGGGCACACAGTGCAGTAAAAATAGTAAAAGTTCACATGCAAAGGCAGAAAGTGAAAGAAAATACGAACGGCAATTTAGAGACCAGCTTTACGTCCGTAGTTTGGATTCTTGAAATTATTAATAGGACTCTTGTATATCGGATTTTCTTGCTAAAGTAAAAGAAATAGTTTCTAATGATTTCATCAGAAAAAAACAGACATTTATAGTGTTCAAACACTATAAAGGGAATTTTTTCTATTTCTACCCTTGTGAAATTTGTAACTTAAAAAAATTGATAATTTTTTAAAACTCCAGCAAATTGTAGTTAAGTGCAAGTAACTACAATTCATTTACAACTTAAAAAAACTAAAGATTGTCAGTGCTTTCTTGTATCAAAAGATGAATACACAGAGGCTGACATTTGGCTACCCCACCATCTGACCCCGTATTTCAAAGCACTAAATGATAATATAAACTTTCAGTCACTTAGAGCTTTTAAAATTTTTTAAGAAAGGTTTACTGAGATATAATTTTCATAGAGGAACATATGCCTTTTTAAAGTACACAGTTCCATAAGTTTTCAAATACATGAATACATCCACAATCAAGATCATCCCAGGAAGTTTCCTTACGGCCTTTTGCGGTCAACCCTTTCCCTCATTCCAGCCCCTAGTAACAACTGATTTTTGCCCCTATAGTTTTGCTTTTCCAGAATGTCCCCTAAATGGAATCACATAGTATATAGCAGGGGTGTCCAATCTTTTGGCTTCCCTGGGCCACCTTGGAAGAAGAATCATTGTCTTGGGCCACACATAAAATATGCTAATGATAGCTGATGAGCTTTTAAAAAAAAGTCACCAAAAAAAAAAAAATCTTACAATTTCTAAGAAAGTTTACGAATTTGTGTTGGGGCCACATTCTAAGCTGTCCTGGGCTACATGTGACCCACGAGCTGCGAGTTGGACAAGCTTGGCATATAACCTTTTGAATCTGGCTTTCACTGAAGGTTCTTTGTCTTTTTTTTGTTTGTTTTTTTAAAAGAAAGAAGCAGCTTTCCATTGAATAGCTTGCTACACAGGTAACAATATTTAGGATTCTATTTCACATTAAATGAAAAGGCAGACTTAGGATCAAAACTATTAAAGAAATAAAAATACTGGCCACAGTAACCAGAATATATATGTTTATAATCAATGTTTTGTTTCAATGGGATATATTTAGGATGCTTTCTGTTTTTCATTAAATGCAAATTCTTTAAATGAGAAACTTTTGGGGGACGAAAATATTTAAAAATGAATTTAATAATCAGCCTGACAGTTAATAAGTAAGTCTTAGGAGTATTACATTTACTTTATAAGCCACTTTGCTTTTTGGATGTTTTGTAACTTACCGTGTCCCATTTGGCATTCATTTTCTCCTTTTCAAATTTAGCAAATTCCCTTCTGTCATGAATTATCATTAAAAGCTTCCATATCAGCAGTAATGCAAGGCCAATAAGAACAATTCCAGCAACCACACCCGCTACAATTGGAATGATGTCTGGACCAGTGGGACACTCTGGAAAATAAGAAGGTAATAAGGAGCACACAAGGGACAAACACACGCGGAGTCCAGCCACAACCACAAAGAGCTGCACAGTATCTTATAAAAAACATACAGGAATAAACACTCAAGACAGTGAATGCACTATCCCAAAGAATCTATAAAATAGCTTTTAGAACAAGTGAGTTTACGAGGTTGCAGGATACATGATCAATGAATAAAAATCATGTATTTTTCTACATATATAATGTATTTCTACATATTGAAAATAGAAATTTTTAAACAGTATCATTTACTACAGAATGAAAAAGCATGAAAAACTTACATATAAGTCTAACAAAATATATGCAAGATCTGCATGTTAAGAATTACTAAACACTGATAAAAAGAAATATTTAAGACTGAAAAAATGGAGGGATATTCCATGTGCATGAATTACAAAAT
Organism: Cacajao melanocephalus; assembly: GCA_963573385.1. Lineage (NCBI taxonomy): Eukaryota > Metazoa > Chordata > Mammalia > Primates > Pitheciidae > Cacajao > Cacajao melanocephalus. Next base: position 8,973 of record CAUYLG010037223.1, on the reverse strand, counting down.
CTAATACTGTTAAGATGTCAATTCTTCCCAATTGGATCTATAAACTCAATGGTATCCCACCCAAATTCCTGGCAGAACTTCTGTAGCAATTAGCAAACCAATTCTAAAATTTACACGGAAGGCAGAGAACTAGGGAAGTGTCTCAGAAACACTTACGGAAAGAAGAAAGTTGGAAGACTCACATTACCTGCTTTCAGGACGAGCTATAAAGCTACAAGACCTTGTGGTATAGCTAACAGACACTAAGATACATGGAACAGCAATCAGAGTCAGGAACGGACCTACACATGTAAGGTCACCTGATTTTCAACAAAGGTGGAGAAAGAACAGTCTTTTTTCAACAAATGCCCCTGGAACAAGTAGACACTTATAAGAAAAAAAAACTGACCCTTTTGCCATACACTAAGACTAACTCAAAACAGGTTACAGATCTAAATGTGAAACCAGAAACTATAATAAACTTCTAGAAGAAAACACAGGAGAAAAACTCCTAAAATCTTGGGTTAGGCGGAGTTCTTACAGACAATGTAAAGGCAAGATCCACAAAAGAAAAATTTGGCAAGCTGTACTTCATCAAAATTGAAACCTGTGGTGTTCAAAAGACACTTTAAAAAATAAAAAGATAAGGAGGCACAGGCTGGGTGACAATATTTGCAAAACACCTAGCTGATAATGCAAAACAGTACGAGACTTCTAAGAGTCTGGCAGCTTCTTACAAAGTTAAACATATGCTTCCCATATGCTCCAAAATGCCATTCTTAGAATTTACCCAAGAGAAATGAAAGCTTATGTTCACACAAAAACATGTACACTAAAGGAGCAAATTGCAAAGAATCTATAAAAAGCTCCTAGGAAAACTAAGATAAAAAAAAAAAGTTTCACCTCCTGAGAAGTTAAACAAATTCAACACTTTATATTAACATCCTTTAAAAAATTATCTTTCCCAGTATTCAAGACTAAATCAAGCTCTAATTTTAAAATCATCAATCATAAAAAAGTCTTATTATGCACCTGGTGTCAGGTACCATTCTAAGTGTCTTACATAGACTATCATTGCATTTAATCTTCAGATTCTCCACTCAGAAAATTTAAAATTGGAACTCTCTTTTCCTTATTTCTTGTACAGTTAATTAAATACTATTTTAGGCTTCAAGAGATGAAAAATTTCCCAACTTGAACCTAAAATATTCCAGCTGGAGGCTGTTTCTGGATGTTAGGCCTAAATATGCAGAATTAAGACATAAGAAATGAAAAGAAGGTTTAAAATCATCACATTTATACCTGGATTCTCCACAACGTGAACCATAATCTCATTGTTTCCATTCACTGAGTATGTAAAATAGAACCAACAGTCATCAACATCCTTCTCCTTACAATGGGACACAGGATCAGGCTGGACTGGCTGGGGCAATTTTTCCCGACTTTCTACTTTGGTTATGTTAAAATATGAACATTCCTGTGTGCATGTGTCTTTCTTTTCTCCTTTATTGAAGGCTCTGCACTGAACACATTCTCTGTTAAAAAAAAGAATATTACATTTAAATTTTATTATTTCAATAAATATTTACTTACACATGTTTTCCATGCTAAACTCTTGTGACCAAATTGAATAAACAGCTATGAAGGAGGATTTAAACAAATGAAGAGGCACATTACATTTCTGGATGGAGAAATGTAAAAATATACTACTTTCCACAATAAAATATTAATTATAGTTCAATTAAAACCCTATTAAGAAATAAAAGATAGTAAAATAAATTAGCCCTATCACATAGTAAATGTATAATATAAAAATCATAGTATTTTTTTTTTTTAAGATGGGTTCTTACTCTGTCACCCAGGCAGTGCAATGGTGCGATCCTGGCTCACTGTAACCTCTGCTTTCTTGATTCAAGGAATTCTTGTGCCTCAGCCTCCCAAGAAGCTGGGATTACATGCGTATGCCACCACATCTGCTAATTTTTGTATTTTTAGTAGAGATGAGGTTTCACCAGGTTGGCCAGACTGGTCTCAAACTCCTCACCTCAAGTAAGTCACCTGCCTTGGCATCCCAAAATGCCAGGATTACAGGTATGAGCCACCGTGCTTGGCCAAAATCGTAATAATTTAAATAATATGTTACTAGTGTAATAATTCTTCAAGAGGAAAAATCTTTAATTTGGCTTAGCTTTGTCAAAAGACAGTAATTAAGAAACTGGTAATGCCAATTTAATAAAAGTTACCATGTAAATTCAATTATCTAGCAAATTCAGATCAAAATAATAGTACAACTCTCACATGACACACTTCACACCATGTAATAGATACTAGCTGTTGAGAAAGAACTTTTAGGAATTAAAGAGTAGGCTTCCACATGGCAGGTATTTTATTTATACTGTAATCTAATATTGGCGCTGTTCTGGTTCTAGTAACAATACAGGCTTAGGACAGCCAAGAGGAAGTATCGACTATTTCAAGCAATTAAGAAATACTTACTTATGCTCAGCACAGACACCAAGGCAGGTCTGACACATCTCACACGTTTGCCCTTGAAACTTCGGATCTGTACACTTACAGACACCACATTCGCAGATGCCCCGACCATTGCAGATCTGTCCGTTGCTGGCTACGCAAGTACTAGTATCCAAAGAACAGTCACACGCACTGCCAGTGTAGTTGGGGTAGCACTCACACACACGACACTTGCAAACACCATTTCCTGCAATTAAGCATATGATTTCTCAAAATAATGGTAAAAATATACAATCACAGTATTGACTGAAAAGTACAATAAGTAACGTGAGAAAGTGTACCTAGGGGCAGGGCTGATCCTCAAGCTACCCCTCTTTTACTTATGCACCAAGTAAACTCTTAAGATTTTTTTGAGGCATGAGATGGGATCACATCTTACAACCACTTCAAGCCCTTTACTTACCTCCACAAATTAAGCCATTGGATCTATCACAGTTGAAATTATCACACTCGCAGAATTTGCCAGAATAAATTTCATTTGTATTATCCCTCTTCCTACAAACACACTGTCCACAAATGCACTCTCCGTTGTTACTGCAGATTTCTGAACTGTTTTCTTTCCTGCAATAAGCGTCCATGTCTTCACTGTTGACTTCATCTGTGCTGCATTCACAATGTCTACCAACACGCCCCTCGTTGCACCTGAAGAAAGATTCCACAATTGCAATCACACAAAACAAAAATAATTTAAAAGAGAAATACTAGGAGAGGAAATGAAACTATAAAAAATATCTCTTCGAGCTACCAATCTATTAGATGGGAGTGTCCATGCCACACGTCACAGATGTGTAGTGAAGTGTACAAACGTGCAAGCAAGGACAAATACAGGCACACATGTACATCCTAGTCACTCAGGTTCTACAGAATATATGCAAGAGTCTAGGAAAAAAATTTCTTCAGGAAAGTAACAACTTTGGTAAAGATAGAAATATATCTAGCAATAAATCATGAACGACACATGTGGAAAGGCAAAATAAACTTAATTTTAGAGTATATTACATTTTTAAATGGTATGCTATTACATTTCCTATTCTAGGTGAACTGTCTCTAAATTTAAAGCAACAATCTATTAACCTAAATAAATACAATAAACACATGCAAAAAAGTGTACAGAAGTTGAAGAAAAGTGTACAGCAGCTGAAAAAAAAATACTGTGTATACCACTTAAAATATAACTAATATACTATTTAAGAATAAATTTATCCTACAGGTGCAGACTTTTCAGGATCCCTGTGTATTTTCAGAAAACATAATGCTCACGCACACTGAATGCACTGATTCTGTATCTAGTAAAAATACAAGCAAAGAAAGGCAAAGTATTTTCAAGATAATCTTTTTGGTTAAATGACATTTTACTAAAAATGGACCTGGCATGATTCAAACAGGATATGTACAACATGGAAAATTTAAAAATTCTAACATTTAAATTGTTATTTAGCACAGACAATGAAAAATTGATAGTGAGCTACAGCCATGCATTTCTTTCATGGACAATAAATAGCCCTTCCAAACCTAGTCATTTGGGGCTGACACTGGATTAAAACACTCTCCCCTCCTCCTATCCTTTTATGGAGAAGGCTGTATTCAAAGTATACTCAGTTCTTATTTTTCAATTAAAAAAAGGAACCACAGTGTGAAAATAAAATCTAAAGTAATTTTGTTAGTTTTCTTAGTATTAGATTCTACATGCTAAAAATACCATTTTCTCTTTGACAACACATTATTTTTAAAAAATTATTCCAACAATACAGAAGTACATGTAGTACAAGATCTTCTATTGCTTCATAATTCCATTTCCCACATGAAATCACCATCATCGGTTTGATGTTTTTTCAAAACATTTTTCTATAAATGTATTTTACACAAGCTTATTTTGTTCTAGAAAATTCAGATTGCTCTCACATGAGAGAAATGCTATGTTAACGATTTGTTGAATATACTTCTTTCATGGCTATAAAAGCTTTTATTTTAAAGAGTAATCACTTTAAGAAGAAAAGGCAGGAAGGAGCTTCCTATAAATATCACACATAAGATCATCAAACTGATCTTGTGGTGAGCAACCATGGTTAGAAAAAACATTTGCTCCAAATAGAGAGATATTCTCTGGATGTCCCAAAATATGACCTGCCTCTACTCTCTAAACCAATGTAGCCCTTTCTGTCACTTATCTAACAATGACCAGCTTACCTGCATGCGCCACACTCAAACGTCCCGTTTCCTTCATGACACTTGGGACTTCCAGGGATGCCTTCGCTTTGGCATTCACATTCACAGATGTACTGAAGAATAACCTCTACTTCCTCCGTAAAGCCCAGAGGCCTAATTTTAAAGGTGTCAGAATCCTTTTTTGGACATTTATTTGAAGTTATGCTAATTTCAAATTGAACCTTGAAGGGAAAAAAACATCAACTACCAATTAAGCAATTTAAATCTACTAAAAATATTTCAAAAAGATTCTCACTTAACATTTCTCAAAGTATAAACTAAATTTGCTTATAAATAAGCAATGTTTTCTTTTCTACAGAAAATGCTTTATACAACATACCTCATCTCCAATGGAAATATTGGAACATTTTCTTCCATTTTCCCCTGTTCCATTCACCCCATTCTTGCAGTAAGATTTGTAACTTATTGTTACTCCTTCTGATAATTTGCCGTTTTCCAAAATGACTTCTGAGGAAAGGGACTAAAAGAATGCCTAATTATATACAGGAAAGTCAATGAAATGCTACTGAATGCATAAAACCAATGGATAAACTGCTCAGAAAAAAAATTATTTCAATAAAATATTTACAAGCCAAATCCGACTGAGTAACTAGAAAACACAGACGCCAGAGAAATAGGTTTTAATTAATAAAGATCCAATCTTCAAAATAAAATACACAATTCAAAAGAGTATTCCTGTTTTAATCACTGAGTTAAAATACTCAGGATCACACAGTACAGAGGGCTGTTACTAATTAGGAGGAGTCTTAAGAATGTGGAATAGGCCAGGTGCGGTGGCTCATGCCTGTAATCCCAGCACTTTGGTGGATTACCTGAGCTCAGGAGTTCGAGACCAGCCTGGGCAACACAGTGAAACCCCATCTCTACTAAAATACAAAAAAAAAAAAAAAAAAAAAAAAATTAGCCAGGCATGGTGGCATGCACCTGTAATCCCAGCTACACGGGAGACTGAGAAAGGAGAATCCCTTGAACCTGGGAGCCAGAGGTTGCAGTGAGCCAAGACTGCTGCACTCCAGCCTGGGCAACAGAGCGAGACTCCATCTCAAAAAAAAAAAAAAAAAAAAGAATGTGGAATAAATAAATGCTGTCTTCCCATTGGCAAAATGGTGTTTCTGTGGTCCTACCCCTCCAGCTAATATGGACTAGAGTACACAATCAACAACGCAGTCTGGGAACAAATTTGCTTAAGGAACGATTGTAGCCCAGCCAAAACCCAAAAAACAAAATCCCGCAAGAAGGAGGGATTCAAGCCAGTGCTTGTTGAAAGCATAAAACTATTCAGGGCAAATGGAGCTGGGGCAGTGGCAAGCTATCTCTTGTTCATACCCATGAAAAGACAGGAATTAGGAAAATTATCCAAGACCGGGGAGGATAGAAAAGCTGTGGAACAAGTGAAATCTTAAAAACCTTTGTAAAAACCCCTCCGAATCAGGCCTTTCCAAAGCATTATGGTACCTCATGGCATGAAGTAAAAATGTTTAAAATTCAAGCTGCCCAAGGGTTAGAGGGACAGCGGCTGAAAGTGGTGCATGCAGCACACAGGGTTACCATAATATTACAACTGCCTTCAGATTATTTAAATGATTATTAATTAAGGCTAACTGGGCATGATTAAAGTATACTGAATTATGCTCAAAAAAGAGAAGCCAATTCCTCTTTAATTTCAATTCAACATCCTCCCATCTGTGGGTAGAAAAAGAACACTATAAATCTTTTTGAATTGGCAAATCACATGTTTATTTACATTTTTACAGACTTGGTGGTATATGTATATATGAATGTGTGTGCCTCCTAAAATAGAAAACTATATCCTTTGAATATATAAGAAGAGAAGAATTGAGGGAAAAAAGTTTCTAGCATAGTTCATCAAAATAAATGACTCTATAAAAGATATTTTGGGGAGAAAAGAGATTGGAGAAATCCTGTAAAAGTTTAAATGTAAGCTATGTTTTACAATTGCTTTCTAACAAGGAGATCTCTTCCTTAATGATAAACAAACAGATATTTGGAAATATTTCCCACATGCCTTTATCATATTTTTGCTTTGTTTAGGCTACGAATCTGCTTTTGTAAGACAACATGTAGAAAGCTTTTCCTCCAGATACAGAATTTAAGTTTCTTTGTAGTCCTTTGAGTTTGCCAAAGTGTGCATGAAGTTTTACTTTCTTTGAACAAAGTATTCCCAACAGGGTATTGTCCAAAACTGATCTTATTTAAGATGTACTCACATTGTATGCATCAATGATCAACTGAATTACATTGCTAGAATTTGCAGATAATGTTCCTACTGCTGACTTAGGGATCAAGTTTTTCAGTTCCTGCAATTAAAAGATAAAACATGTAAAATACTACTACTATTCATTCAACCAATTAGCATCTACTGAGCAACTTTTATCTTTAAAGGTCAGTTCCCGTATGTTTCCTAAATAACTTTAGGGGTCAAACCTAGAAACCAGTTTTATTATATGTGATTAAAAATTAACATAAACCACTTTTGTAAAATCCAGTTTGCCTATCTGGTGGCATCTTCCCACATTTCAATTCAAACATGATTTGTCTTTAACAACTCAACAAAAAATACTTAGAATTTTGTTATTTTTAGCTCACACATTTACCTTGTAAACAGGCTGAAATTCTTCAGTAACTGCAAAAATCGTCTGAATATTATTTTCACTGAGTTTCTGGACAAGGTGAGCAATAGAAGGATAATCCTAAGAAATCAAGTAATACAATTTAGTATGTAAATACACCCTTATAACCTATTCCAATTTTCAATCTAGTCATACATGCAAGATTATACGTAACTCAATTACGAGACTGCTTTATATAACTAGATTACATAAGTAATCTATATATAGCTAGACTACGTCTAGCTGCCTATATATAAAACTAGATTTTATATATATAAATCGATTATAAGACTGCTTTCAAATAACAGTATCAAATGTAAATAATTGCTGAAGTGAGTAGTGTGTATACGTGAATTGTTAATCCGCTTCTCTGTACTTTCATATATGAACAAAAATTTCCATATTCAAAAAATTTTAAATAGTAAAACTATGAATATTAAATATAAGGATAATGAGATTAAAGAATAATTAAATATTCTGTTATCTATAACTTAAGAAAAGACCAAGATTCACCATTTAGATTTCTTTTAGAACTTGAATGATTTGCCAATATTCATTTTCAGTAAAGGCCGAGTGACTGCTTTTAAAAATTGTCTAAGAGTGTGAGACTAGATAAACTACTTATTTAGAAATAGTACTGACTGTGCTTTTTATTTAGAAAAGTACTGCTGTGGAGGGGAGTTGAGGCAAGGAGTGAAAGCGGCATCTAGGCATCCCTTTCCCACCCCAGTGAGACCCTTGCCTGAGCAGAAGGAAGCAAATACAGAGCTGCATCTTCACAAACAGCAATGTTAGCTTTCCTGTGCTTTCTTTTTTTTTTTTTTAAATTGCACTTTAAGTTCTGGGGTACATGTGCAGATCTTGCAGGATTGTTATATAGATACACACATGCCATGGTGGTTTGCTGCATCCACCACCCTGTCACCTACATCAGGCATTTCTCCCAATGTTATCCCTCCCCAACCTCCCTGCCCCCGACTGTCCCTCCCCTAAGCCCCCACCCCAAAACAGACTCCAGTGTGTGATGTTCCCCTCCCTGTGCCCTAGTGTTCTCACTGTTTAACACCCGCCTATGAGTAAGAACATGCAGTGTTTGGTTTTCTGTTCCTGTGTCAGCTTGCTGAGAATGATGGTTTCCAGATTCATCCATGTCCCTACAAAGAACATAAACTCATTCTTTTTTATGGCTGCATAGTATTCCATGGTATATATGTGCCACATTTGCTTTGTCCAGTCTACCACTGATGGGCATTTGGGTTGGTTCCAGGTCTTTGCTACTGTAAACAGTGCCACAATGAACACATGTGTGCATGTGTCTTTATTATAATAGAACGATTTATAATCTTTTGGGTATATACCCAGTAATGGGATTGCTGGGTCAAATGGAATTTCTATTTCTAGATCCTTGAGGAATCGTCACACTGTCTTCCACAATGGTTGAACTAATTTACCCTCCCACCAAGTGTAAAAGTGTTCCTATTTCTCCATATCCTCTGCAGCATCTATTATCTCCAGATTTTTTAATCAGGACTCCTACTTAGCAAAATAGCAAAAACCTCAAACCCTGAGAAACCCCAAGCCAGTCACCCATAAACCCTGAGTATGA
>CAUYLG010037222.1:0-38583 GCA_963573385.1 Cacajao melanocephalus | reverse complement strand
TTTGCATTGGGTTAGTACATGTTCTTTTAGCTCACAGAAGTTTCTTATTATCCACCTTCTGAAGCCTGATTCTGTCAGTTCATCGCACTCATTCTCCATCAGGCCTTGTTCTCTTGCTGATGAGGAGCTGCGATCCCCTGTCAGAGGAGAGGCATTCTGATTTCGGGTGTTCTCAGCCTTTTTGCACTGGTTTCTTCCCATTTTTGTGGATTTATCACCCTGTCGTCTTTGTATTTGCTGACTTTCAGATTGGGTCTGAGTGGATGTCTGGCTTGTTGGTGATGAAGTTTTTTCTGTTTCTTAGTTTTCCTTCGGCGGAGGCCCTTTCCCCACAGAGCTAGGCTTTCCCGCGTTCAGCTGTGCTTACTGTGAAACTCTCAGTCCTCAGTGCTTCCAATTGCTGTTCTCCTTGTGGGGATGGGACCAGCCGAGCCCGACTCAAAGGGCACCGAGTCGCATATACTCTGCACTGAGAAGTGCCTCAATGCACCGGGGCGCTGGCAAACAGCCGTGCTGGCCAAAAGAGTCGCACTGGCGACCCGTGTGGCTCCTCCACCGGGATTCTCCTAGTCTGTGGGCAACAAAAATTCATATGAAAGTGCGGCATCCACTGGCTTTCTGTTCACTGGGAGCTACAATCCTGGGCTGTTGTTAATCGGCCATCTTGGATCTCTCTCTCTTGAATTTCTCTTAATAAATGAATTAACTTTATTTACTTTTATTGATATGACAGTTATGTTTGGCTTCCTTGTATTAGCTTACATTGTAATTACAGTGTATTTAATGTTACAGTTATTAATTGGTTTATTTGGTGTGTACATTTGTCTTTTTAAATATATATAAATATATATATGGATTTATATGTGTGTGTATATATATGTTTCGTATTGTATTGTATTGAGACAGAGTCTCACTTCATCACTCAGGCTGGAGTGCAGTGGTGCAATCTCAGCTCACTGCAACCTCTGCCTCCTGGGTTCAAGCAATTCTTGTGCCACAGCCTCCCAAGTAGCTGGAATTATAGGCATGCACCACCATGCCCAGCTAAGTTTTTGGATTTTTTTTTTTAAATAGAGATAGGGTTTTATCCTGTTGGCCAGGCTGGTCTCCAACTCCTGACCTCAAGTCGTTTGCCTGCTTTGGCCTCCCAGAATGCCAGGATTACAGGCGTGAGCCACTGCATCTGACCAGTATGTTCTGGTATTTAGGAATACTCAAATTTTTATTTTAGGAGTTACTTTTGTATTTAATTTTGTATAGTGCCTTTATTTCCTCACCCTTTCTGGCCTAATGTATTGCTGTTTGTTTTGTCAGTTTTAAATAATTTCTACCTTTTACCTATAATTTTATTCTACTTTTTTACATCTTCCCTCTCTCCTCCTTCTTCTTCTCCCTCCTCCTCCCCCTCCTCCTCCTATTCCTCTCCTCCTCCTCCTCTTCCTCCTCCTCCTCCTCCCTTTCTTTTTCTTCTTCTTCTTTTTAGGCCTATTCTATAAATAGAATCTAGTCTACTTTTTCATGGCATGAAATATTTACATGTTATTCTCCTCCTGACCCCATTCTCATTGTAATATTTGTTTTACAATTATATATTTGACAAGTTTCAGTTATTTTGCCAAACCTTTCCAAGTTATCCAACCAAAGCTTTCCAAGTTATCTTTGGTTGAATGAAGCCCTGTTTCCAGCAGATTCCTGAAGAACATCACAATATACAGTGTTTTCTGAGTTTGGGAGATTCAATTCTGTTTCAAGATAGTTTAGCCAGATATAATATTCTTGGTTCACACTTTCTATTTACTATGCTTGAAAATTTTACTCTGTTGCAGCCTTGATTTGTATACTGTTTTAAGAAGTTTGTTGCCAGTTTATTATTATTATTATTGGTGTTTTAAAATTATCTAATCTATTTTCCTGAGAAGTTAGGATTTTTTATATATATATATTTTTTATATTTAAAAGTCTAATAGTTTTACTAGTATATGTCCCAGGGTTGATTAATCTGGATTTGATTTTCAGGGGATATAGTAGTTCCCTGCAGTGTATACATTTAAGTTTTCTTTATTTTGGGGAATTTGAGGGGTTACTATAATTTTGAGCATTGTTTTGGTCAAATATTTTAATTTTCATTGTGTAAAATGTACGTATGTTAGACTATTTTCCATTTCATTTACTTTCTCTAATCTACTTCTGTCTTTATCTCATCTTATTTATCTTCTTTTTTTTTTTTTTTGCTACTTTCCTTCAATGTTTTCACTGAATCTTGTATGTTGTCATTGGAGTCTATTCTATATTGGACATCTTGTTATTCATAATTCAATTTTGAAAGGTTTTTTTTTTTTTGCTTCTATTGTCTGAGTTCAATCAATTAATTTTATTTATTTCTCTTTTTGTCCATTCTGATCTTAATATTCTATTTCTGATTCAAGGTATTTTTTAGTCATATCTTCAAAGACTTTGAGGACGTTTACTGCTGTGCGATTTTTTTGTGTTACAGTTTTTCTTTTCAGCTTTGTAGTTGGTTATTTGGAGGAGATTTTGTTAACAGAAACATTTTCACATTTTCTGACTTTTATTGCAGTTTTACATGGATGTAGTCTGTTTTATTTCAATATCTATTTATTTCATGAATAAGGTTTCTACCTCCAAAGCATCCTCTTTTATTATTTCTGCAGTCTTTTGTAAAGTTTGATTTATGGATGTTGTTGCTGGTAGTAGTGTTGGGAAAAGGATGGTATCTTGTTTAATCTTTGTTTCTGCAGGATCCCTAATTTCCCTCCTCTATTTTCTTCTCCCCTACTTACTGTATTATCTCTAAGGACTACCAGCGATTCTGGAAATCCATGACTGCCATTTCCAGTCCCTAACATTTTGAAGTCTCTATCTGTGTTCGGAACTGCCAAGTTCTGAACTGTATTCTGTATTTTGAAGGTATTGGTGAACTTCATTTTTCTGAAAATGGTTTTGTCTGCATTTCACCTAAGTCTTTTACTCCTCTGTAGTTTTTTTTCATGGACTCTTGTTAGGACTCTCTTCCCCTACTTTCCACACCCACTGGGTAACATTCATACTGGAAAATCTGTCAGATATTTTTCTAATTATATGTGATTTGAAAGTGTGTATGTGTGTGGGGGTTCATGTTCTGTCTCTAGTAATGGAGAATGCGAGGGTAACGTGTGGTGTGGTTTGCTCTGCTTGTTGATTTTCTTCTGTAGCAGTGGTAATAGGGGAATATCAAACTCAGGTTGCTGCTGTTGTTCTGCAAACCTGGAAGTCAAGATAGGTTTTTCTGTTCAGTGCAACTTGATTGGTTTTTAAAAATTTGAATCTGTAACAACAAGAGCCCTCAAATATTTTAACTTTAAACATAATTTTCATCTAAAAGGCAGAGGAAATTAATTTTAGTCTTGGCCATTCTATAATTTTGCTGTGCACTCATTAGGAAATTACTTACCTTTTGGGTTTCAGTTTTCTTCTCTATAAAATGAAGGTAACGGCCAAGACCTTCAGATGATCGCTGATGTTGCTCATATCTCTAACCGGTTGCACACGCATCCACAAATATGTACCTACATATCATTCTTAGTACTCTGTCTAAGAAATTTGGAGAAGATAAAGTCTGTTTTATTCTGAGACTGGTACTGCATTTTAAATCTCTGTCGAATAATGTTTTCCAGTAACACAAATTGATCATAATACTAAAAACATTTCATTTTGATATACCATCACACTCAAGGATATTCCTTCTCAAGAATTTAATATCTCAGTATGTCTGTGTGCTTATCTCTTTATCTGTAGAACAATCTCTCTATTCCACAGAAGCAACTGAGCAGCATATTTAAAACGTAATTTCTTCCTGCTATTTTTAGCTTTACTGCATGATGTTAGGTTTATTACCTTTTGAAAAGTTTAAAATCATGTAAATCAAGATAAGAAATTAAGAGGCATTTTAACAGTGCAGTTTTATTTTATTGAAAATTTTAAACAAAAGGCTATATAATTCCAGCAGTATCCCCGATTAGTTGTAAACACTAACCTTAGGTAAACATCATTTTTATCAAATAACACATAAGTTACCTCAGGTCAATTTGTCTAGGAAAAGAGTTATGGAGAGAAGGCAACTCATATAGTCTTCCAGCTAAACTTCTCAGTGATCTTTAATATTTATTTTTTGATAGTTTAAAATCGCTTTTCACATTTTCAGAATTGCCTTTCAGATCATATTGTTTTCACTTATTCAAATGCCTTTGTTAAATCTCACATTACAGAAGGTGGCAATGCTCACTTTTTGGTCTAGTTCCTGTAACAGTCAGGGATTTCACATAAACTTTGGTATATGCATGTTTTCTTTCTTCAAGTTATTCTCATTTTTTTTTTTCCAGATATTTCTATTAGTTTGCCTAGTGGCAGAAAAATGCTACCAGCTTGGAGTCAAAATCATTAAAAGTAATAGCATACATTCTATCTGATTCTCTTTTAAGCCTATCTCAGTTCTGGTTCATTTCTCTTCATTTTTCCATTCACATTTTATTCCTTGATGTTATTTACATAATGTGATGTTGCAAACATTCCCTGAGTTAGAATCTGTGAGCTCTAGAAGCAACTGTTCCCTTGTAATTATGCTATAATTTGGGTAAGCTGCTGCCAGATGGATAGCACTGTTTTTGTTAAATAATTGGAATAAGCATGATTTCGAATGGCCCACTGTTTTATTAAGAGTTTCTAAAGTACTCAGTTGCAATTTCATTTTTATAAAAATACTTTTTAACTGTAAAGTGTATTTTGAAAGTATTATGTTCCATAAAAAAATTACATGATTTAGAACCAAATTAGTAGAAATTCAAATACCTTCACAATTAGGGACTTTACTCTTATGTTGTTAGTTACTTCTAATCAGTATATTTTCTGTATGTAGAGTAGATTTAGCTCTCTAGGAATATATTTATTTATAGATTGGATTATTACGTGGTTGTAGCAAAGCTTTGTGTCACATAACCTTTTAGGTTTCTGGTTGAACATGGTGAAATGAACACAAACAATTCTCTGCTGTATTATGGAGATCTACTTACATAATGAAAGAGACATAAGCTCTCAAGGAAAAATGTAATAAGAAAGCATATGACAGTTGGGAAGAAGTTTGACAAATTTTGGGAGCTGAAAAGTAAAGAGATGAATGGTAATTCACCTACCTGAGTGGAGAAAGTAGAAAGCTCTTCTTCAGTTGGAAGATCTTCAAGAAGCAAATCAGTTTACAAAGCATAGCTGCATTGGGGCAAATCTATGTATGTATGACATTTTACCTCTCCCATGGCACATAGGAAGATATTTCACTGTCTTCTTTGCAGTGTATTGGAGCCGTTTGACTGAGATCTGGCCAATGACATGTAGGCAGAAGTAACTTAAGCCACTTCTAAGCCAAAGTCATAAGTCACCTTGGGCCACCCTCCTGCTCTCTCTTTCTTTTTTAAGGGTGAATTTGAAAACCACATATTCTAGATGGTGAGTCTATAAGGTGGACACAACCTGGATTCTAAGTCTTTGGACACAACCTGGATTCTAAGTCTTTACTTAGAACATTGCCCTCTGGAAGAGTAGAACAACCTGCGTCAAACTTTATGTGAAAAGAAATACTTATTTTGACAAAATATTGAGATTTCCAGGTCTATACATAGTTTGTGAGAGAGTCCTGACAGCATTGCCTTTCTCTAGTCAGCTGTCATAAAAGCACCATCCAGGTTTATACACATGAAGCAAGAGATAGGGGATTCCTATCCTGAGAAAAAGGCAAACTAAAAAGTAAAGACTTATGGATACTAACATTTGAGGAGCACCAATAAAGTGTCCTGGTCCTTGCATAATCAGCCAATGATAATGATCAATATTGGAGAAGACTCACCTATAATCAAAGAGCTTTCAATTTGTGTTTGTGGTGCTACATTCTAATCCCTTAAGCAAAGGATCACCAAAAATGTAAGCTAAGTCCAATGTGAAATGGTGAGACCAAAATAGGTAGAAATCAGGAACTAATAATAAAATAAGATAATGCACAGAGAGAAATAAAAAATATTTCAATTAATATTGTCAATTACAGGAGATGAAATATTACAGTCAAGATAAACACAAGATAACATTTAAAAAGAATAATTAAGAAATAATGAACATTAAAAATCTAATTCAAAATAAGTTAAAAATTAAAAATTTGGAGGCTAATTTAGGGGAAATTACTTGCAAAGAAAAAAACACAGAAAATAGAGCAAAAAGAAAAGAAAAATTTATATAGGTTAAATATCTGGTGGACGATGGTTCCATAAAAGAAGGACCTATAAAACACCATACATGAAAATAAATATCAAATTGATGACCTAAATATGAAGTGGTAAAGTGGTATAAAATTTTCTAAATGAAAAAAATATGAAAGCATAAATGTATAGCATTGGGATTGAGGAGAAAAAATCATAAGTGTGTTATAAAAAACACAAACTATGAGGGAAAGGATTGATCAAGAAATTTAAGACTGTGTATCACAAAAACCATAACAAACAACCTAAGTTATAGGAAAATAATTTGTATTCTATAAAACCACCAACAGAATACTGTTCAGACTCTATGTGTATATTTCTATATGTCTATTTATTGTCAACATCTGTGTGTGTGTGTGTATGTGTGTGTGCCTCTTAAACTCAGTAGGAAAAAAATACAGGTTAGAAGTCTAACGGCTGGCCGGGTGCGGTGTCTCATGTCTGTAATCCCAACACTTTGGGAGGCCAAGGTAAGTGGATCACCTGAGGTCAGGAGTTCAAGACCAGCCTAGCAAACCCCTTTCTTACTAAAAATAGAAAAATTAGCTGGGCATGGTGGAGCACACCTGTAATCCCAGCTACTTGGGAGGTTGAGGCAAGAGAATCACTTGAACCCAGGAGGCGGAGGTTGCAGTGAGCCAAGATCGTGCCATTGCAACTTCAGCCTGGGCAACAGAGCAAGACTCCATCTCAAAATAAATAAATAAATAAGTCTAAAAGTAAAAAAAAAAAATCTCTGGTAGCTCTAGGGGCAAAACCATTTTCTTTCTGCCCACACCCCTTGGTTCCTAACCTCGTATCCCTGCAACTCCTGCTTCTGTCTCCTTCTCTGACTTTGACTTTTCTGCCTCTCTCTTATAAAGATGCTGTGATGACATTGGGTCCATTGGGTACTCCAGAATCATCTCCCCTTCTCATGATTCTTAATCACATTTACAAAGTTTGTTTTGCTATGTATGGTAGCACATTCATTGATTCCAGTTATTAGGATGTGGACATTTTTGTAGGACCATTGTTCATTCTGCCACAGTGGGCAAACAGTATGGACCAATTTGCAGAATAGGAAGTATGAAGAGTCATTAAAGATGTGAGAGGAACATAAAGCTCATTGGTAATCTGAAAAACAAATGAATTTTCTCAAAATTTTAGAAAAATCAGCCTGATGATACCAAGAGTTTGGAGCATGTTGGAAAGAAAAAAATTGTTAATACTTTATGTATCTACTTATATAAATATTTATGACATAACTCTAGGGAATACTACTAGGGGAAATCTCCTTTACTTGTGTAACACATAGAGATATGTACCAGAAGTTTCAATACATCATCCTGCGGACTTGCAAGAAATTGAGCACAACCAAAGTTCCCACTAACTGGAAAATGAACACATAAATTGCCACGTATTCATATATTGTAATATTACTCAATAATGAAAATGAATGAACTCTATCTGCATATGTCAACATGGATAGATCTAGAAATCACAATACTATTTGAGGAAAATCTTTTCCAGAGCAATTTTAAGTAAAAATTTAAAAACATATATATGGCAATACTGTGTGTTATCTGTAAATATGGGTATATACATCTTAGTTAAAGAATAAAACATTTATACTTACTAATTACACTCTCACCACTCCTCTTCACATAGTACTGGAAGTTCCAGACTAAAGAAATAAAGGCATACATATCAGAAAAGAGGAAGTCAAACTATGGCTGTTTGCTGATGATATGATCACTTACCTAAAGCCTCCCCCTGAACTGATAAAAGAATTCAGCAAAGTTTCCAGATACAAAATTAATGTACACATATCAGTAGCTCTTCTATATACCAACAGTAATCAAGCTGAGAATCAAATCAAGAACTCAACCCCTTTTATGATAGCTACAAAAAAAAAAAAAAAAACAACAAAAACAAAAAAACCAATTAACTAACCAAGGAAGTGAAAGACCTCTATAAGGAAAACTGCAAAAGTACAAAACACTGCTGAAAGAAATCATAGATGACACAAACAAATGGAAACGCATCCCATGCTCATGGATGTAATGGATGTGTAGAATCTATATTGTGAAAATTATCATACTGCCAAAGGCAATCTACAAATTCAATGCAATTCCCTTAAAAATAACACCATCATTTATAGAATTAGGAAAAAAAATTCTAAAATTCATATGGAACCAAAAAAGAGCCCACATAGCCAAAGCAAGACTAAGCAAAAAGAACAAATCTGGAGGCCTCACCTGATTTCAAACTATATTTTAAGGCTACAATCACCAAAACAGCTTGGTACTGGTTTAAAAATAGGCACATAAACCAATGGAACAGAATAAAGAGTCCAGAAATAAACCCAAGTACTTACAGCCAACTGATCTTCAACAAAGCACACAAAAACATAAAGTGAGGAAACCGTTTTCAACAAATGTTGCTGGGATAATTGGCTAGCCACAGGTAGGAGAATGAAACTGGATCCTCATCTCTCACCTTACACAAAAATCAACTTAAGATGGATTAAGGACTTAAATCTAAGGCATGAGACTATAAAAAGTCTAGAAGATAACATTGGAAAAACCCTTTTAGTTATGGCTTAGGCAAGGATTTCATGACCAAGAACCCAAAAGCAAATCCAATAAAAACAAAGATGAATAGCTGGGACTTAATTAAACCATAGAGCTTTTGCATAGCCATAGGCACAGTCAGCAAAATAAACAGACAACCCACAGAGTGGGAAAAAAAATCTTCACAATCTATGCATCTGACAGAGGACTAATATTTGGAGTCTACAGTAAACTCAAACCAACAAGAAAAAGCAAACAATCTCATCAGAAAATGGGCTAAGGACATGAATAGACAATTCTCAAAAGAAGACATACAAATGGCCAACAAACATTTGAAATAATGTTGAACATTACTAATGATCAGTATTATGCAAATCAAAACCACAGTGCGATATCACCTTATTCTTGCAAGAATGGCTGTAATCAAAAAATAAAAAAGTAGTAGATGTTGGTGTGGATGCAGTGAACAAGGAATACTTCTGCCCTACTGGTGGGACTGTAAGCTGGTATAACCACTGTGGAAAATAGTGTAGAGATTCCTTAAAGATCTGAAAGTAGAACTACTATTTGATCCAGCATTCACACTACCCAGAAGAAAAGAAGTAATTGTACTGAATGAATTCTATTCCTCTGGATATTTTCCCAGAGGAAAAGAAGTCATTATACAAAAAATATACTTGCACATGCATGCTTATAGTAGCACAATTTGCAATTGCAAAAATGTGGAACCAACCCAAATGCTCATCAATCAATGAGTGGATAAAGAAACTATCACACACACACACACACACACACACACACACACACACACACACAAAGAAATATGACTCAGCCATAAAAGGAAATGAATTAATGGCATTCACAGTGACCTGGATGAGATTGGAGACTATTACTTTAAGTGAAGTAACTCAGGAATGGAAAACCAAATGTTATATGTTCTCACTTATAAATGGAAGCTAAGCTATGAGGATGCAAAGGCATAAAAATGACACAGTGGACTTTGGAGACTCAGGGGGAAAAGGTGGGAAGAGGGCCAGGGATAAAAGACTACATATAGGGTGCAGTGTATACTGCTTGGGTGATGGGTGCACCAGAATCTCACAAATCGCCACTAAAGAACTTTGGGAGGCCAAGGCATTGGATCACCTGAAGTCAGGAATTCGAGACAAGCCTGGCCACCATGGTGAAACCCCATGTCTACTAAAAATACAAAAAATTAAGTGTGGTGATGCGCACCTGGTGGTGTGTGCCTGTAGTCCCAGCTACTCAAGAGGCTGAGACATAAGAATCACTTGAACCCAGGAGGCAGAGGTTGCAGTGAGCTGAGATTGCACCACTGCACTCCAGCCTGGTCAACAGAGTGAGACTCTGTCTCAAAAAAAAAGAAAAGTGAAAGAACTTATGTAATCAAATACCACTGTTCTCCAATAACCTATGGAAATAAATACATTTTTAAAAATAATAAAAATTTAAAACATATATATGGAAATACTATGTGTGGTCTACAAATACAGGTATATACATCTTAAAGTATAAAACATTTATACTTATTAATCACATTACATTTTTATATCTGAAATAATACAATCAATTTAAGAATAGTGGCCATATCTGGGGAGACAGAAATAAAACTAGAATTGCAAAGAACACAAGGGATTTCACCGGAATTTGTAATTTTTTTTTTTTATTATTTAAGGAAATTTAAGCCAAATGTTAGTTTTCCTAGAAAGGTTTGGAAGTATTTGTTATATTAATGTATTTTTCTGTATGTTTGTATATGATGTAAAAATAGTGGTAAGTGGAATGCTAATTAATTGGAGGTGCTTTATTGCTGATTTTTATTTTATAAGAGTTTCTGCCCATATTTGTAAGTAGAGATTTTCTTACATATCCAGGGTAGAAAAGTTACTACTGTAATTTTTTGTTTCAAAGATTTCCTTTATATTTAAATATTTGTGGAGTAATTTACAAAAGACAGCATGCTGTATACATGTGACGGGTGAAATTATCACAGCATCTTTTTTTAAAAGGCAAATCAACAGAATAGGTCTGTTTCATTAAGAAAACATACCATTTTCTATGAAAGGATCAATTTCCATTTCTGTGTGTGGACAAACATTTTTGTTCTGGATTTTAGTTTGTAAGGTGATTCCAGTTACACTAAAGGTTACTACAAATCTAAGGGGTGAGTAAATTACATTTTATTATTGTTTATCTCTGCTGATAATGAAACTTGGGAGCCAAGAGATTAAGGTCATCATAATATATCATGAAGCAAAGTGCAGGACCCAGACATTTCTGATTCACTATCTAATGTTCCTTTTACTGTTCCAGAAAAGAGAATCTTATTGATTAAATTAGACCAGAGTCCAATATGATGCCTTTTATTATTATTATTGTTTTAACCAAGTAGTGTGATATTGAAAATAACATCACAAATATGTACATATGTAATCAATAGGACATATACAATTTTTTGGAAAGAAAACAAGAATGAGAAGCCCTTTTCAAAAATACAAAAGCCTCAGTTAATTCCTGTAGCTCCCTGCACATGCTCTTACTATTGGAGACTTATTACCTGCTTTGCTGGTCCAGAAGGAAAAGTCAGTGTGGGTAGGATGAGCAACAGAGAGTGAAAGCTGGTAAGTGGGAAGAAAGGAACCACTACTTCAGATGTAGACAGAGAATGAAACAGCATGGGACTTTCTTTATGAAGAGAAGAATGAAATCAATCTTGGAAATTGAAACTCATTTTCCAAAAACATACACAAGTTATAAAACTCTTTTAAATTTCTACATTAGTTTGCTTAGGAAGTCATAAGAAGTTCCACAGACTTGGTGGCTCAAACAAAAGAATTTTGTTTTTTCACTTTCTGGAAGCTATAATTCCAAGATCAAGCTAGGGGCGGCATTGCTTTTTTCTGAGGCCTCTCTCCTTGGCTTGTGAATGGCTGCCCTCCTACTGTGTCTTCACATGGTCTTTCCTGTGTATGTGCCTGTGTGCTAATCTCTTATAAGGACACCAGTCATGTTGGATTAAGGTCTACCCTATGCTTTATTTTAATCACCTTTTTAATCACCCTAGGTTCCAAGGGTTATGACTTCAACATATTAATTTTAGAGCAATGAAACTCAGCCCATAACAATTTTTGAAAAGTCAAAACCTGGAAACTTCATGTTGACTGACAGCTTTCTGTTGTGTCACATAATAGAAAGAGGTGGTCCTCTCTCCCAGCCTCCTCTTTGCTTGGCAACAGTGACATTACTTTCCGTATTAGGTGAGACATTTTTAAGAGAGTTTCTTCCTAGCAGATTTTGATCTCAGACCCCAAAATTGTCACATTGAATTGAATAGTAACAATGATACACTGCTCTTTTCATTTTGAAAGTACTAATATGACATAAATAGATTTTCAAAAAATATAATATTGAGGCTGGGCTAGGTAGCTCACACCTGCAATCCTGGCACTTTGGGAGACCAAGTTACATGGATTTCTTGAACCCAGGATTTCAAGACCAGCCTGGGTAACATGACGAAAGCCTGTCTCTACAAAATATGCAAAAATTAGCCCGTTGTGGTGTTACTCAGGAGACTGAGGTGGGACAATCTCCTGAGCCTGGGGAGGTCAAGGCTGCAATGAGCCCTGATTGCACTATTGCACCTAGCCTGGGTGACAGGGTGAGACCCTGTCTCAAAAAATAAATAAAATAAATTATATAAAAAAATAAAATATTGGACCACAGGGAAATTTACCTTTTCCTCTATGAATACCACATTAACTCTCAGTGGCTTAATGGGGGGGTAGAAATATGGACATCTCACTATAATTTGCTAACCAATATGGCCAAATATGAGCATGTTTTTTTACTCCCCCCCCCCACACATACTGTCTACTGTAAGTGGTTACTCTCCCATTTGTGTGTTTTCCCAAGTTAGAAATCAAACAACTTAAGACTTCTTTTTTTTTTTTTTTTGGAGACAGAATCTTACTCTGTCACCCACTCTGGAATGCAGTGGTTCAATGTCGGCTCACTGTAGCCTCCTCCTCCCAGGCTCAAGCAATTCTCCTGCCTCAGGCTCTGGAGTAGCTAGAACTGCAGGCACACACCACCATGCCTGTCTATTTTTTGTATTTTCAGTGGAGTTGAGGTTTCATCATGTTGGCCAGGTTGTTCTTGAACACCGTACCTCAGGTGATCTGCCCACTTTGGCCTCCCAAAGTGCTGGGATTACAGGAGTGAGCCACCACGCTCGCCGCCCCGCCGCCACCATTTTTTAAAACCACATTCAGAGAAACCATTACCAAAATCTGTCAATATTTGAACGCTGACCCTTTCTTTAGTTTACATTCTTAGAATATTATCTTTTTCCTCCCAAAGTATTACTTACCTTTGACTAAATAAAAGAACTAATACAAGGGACAAAAGGAACAGAATGTCAGTTATTATTTGAAATATTCCAATATGAATCAGATTTCCCTCCATTTGAAATCATTTAATGCCTAATTAACCAAATGTCTTAGCCCGTGACAGGAAGCCCTTCCAGATCAGCTTTTGAAGAACCCTAATACCTTATATCTATCCATGATCCTCCTCGCACTTTATGCTTCAGCAGAACAAATGGGCTCCTACGTTTCCCCAGTGATGTGCTTACAAATGTTTAACAATCAGTTCTCAGAGGTCTTGGAGAAGGGGCTTGATTTGTAGCATTTGCCAATTTCTGTACTGTAAATACTCTGACCTTGGCCAGTCTTAATCTTACAGGGAGTCAGTTGTTTTGCTAATTCCTGAAAATTGAGCAGTTGGTTCTTGTGAGCCAGTAGAGTTAACTTCAGCATACCACTGGTTCCTGTCCCCACAAGGTGTAATTTCAAGCCTTTGAATATGCTATTGTGTTGACTTAGAATAGTGTTTCCTCTGTGCCTGAGAAGCTCCCATTAATCTTTTAAAAATGTAGCTCACGTGTCCTCTTCGAGCACCCTTCTGCCATACCTGGGGTTCATCATTGCCTCATCAGTGTTTCTCCTCATCATTACAAATGCTTTTATGTTGAGTTGGCCACATTATCACATTCTCCTACCTTTTTATTTATTTACCTGTTTTCTAATTAGTCTGTTGGTACTTGATCACACACACGTTTTGCAGATCAGGAACTTGATGCTCAAAGTCTAACAATGTGGGGAAACATAACAGGCACATTTAAAAAATCCCCAGCATTTACAAGAATGGGTAGATGAATATTCTAAAGTTTACATTTACCTGTTTTGATACTGTACAAATTATTTAACCTTTCTGAGCCTAAATTTATTATCTATCTACAAAGTGGATATAATAAAATGTAAACTCACGAGCTTGTTGTGAGAAAGTTATCTGTGAAGTGCAGCACAGTTATGACACCTGAAAACCAGTCAATCCATGGTAATAGTAGGCTAACATCATGGGTGAAAGCAGCCTAAAAGAGCTGGGTGCAGTGGCTCACACCTGTAATCCCAGCACTTTGGGAGACCAAGGTGAGTGGATCGCTTGAGGTCGGGAGTTTGAGACCAGCTTGGCTAACATGGTAAAACCCCGTCTCTACTAAAAATACAAAAATTAGCTGGGCATGATGGCGTGTTCCTGTAGTCTCAGCTACTTGAGAGGCTGAGGCAGGAGAATCACTTGAACCGGGGAGGCGGAGGTTGTACCACTGCACTCCAGCATGGGCAACAGAGCAAGATTCTGTCTCAGGGGAAAAACAAGCAGCCTAGAAGGACCCTCATTATTTCTGATAATACTGATAAAGGTGGACCCGTCTTACATATGTATCTTGCTATAGTGAAGCAGCTTCACTGTTTCAGAAGAAATAAATATTCTTCAAATGTTATGCTCTTTAATATTTTTTCATGTTTCTAAAATTCTTAAAAAATCTTTCTATTAAACGCTTAAACTAAATTTCAGAGTTTTTTTTTTTTTCCTCAGAGTAGGCACTTTATAATATTAATTGCATCCATTAATATATGGCCTCTTATTTTCTGCTTCTTTTTTTTTCAGCCTTTGCATGCAAGAGTCCTTCCCATTGACTGTTCAGTCCTGCATCATGCCCCAAGACTGTGAAACCTCCGAGTGGTCCTCCTGGAGCACCTGCTCCAAGACCTGCCATTCAGGGAATCTCTTGCCAGGATTTAGGAGCAGGAGCCGGAACGTGAAGCACATTGCTGTTGGAGGTGGAAAGGAGTGCCCTGAACTTGTTGAGAAAGAGGCCTGCATTGTTGAAGGAGAACTTCTGCAGCAATGTCCCAGGTATTATGCTTTCTTTAGTGTGAGTGTTTTAATATATAACCTCATTTAATGTTATAGGAATGTTAACAGTAATGAAAGTAGCTGTGACTCATATTTATTGAGTTTTCATTCAGTATACAAGTTCCATGGTTGGTAGTATAGCAGAGTAGGTTAAGATCATGGGCTTTGGTGCTGACTCTCTGGGCTTAAATCCTGTTTCTATGACTTTCTAGTTATGTGAATTTCATCAAGTTATTTAATTAGAGTGCCTTAATTTACCAGCAGTATTTACTTCATCCTGTGTTTGGCACATAGTAAATGCTCAGTAGTTATTATTACTTGATACAACATACCTAATTCTCATAGCAACCTAAGAGGCCATTCATGGAATCTCTCTTTTGCAAATAAAGCTACTAATGTTCAGAGAGATTAAATAATTTCTAAAGGTATGTAAGTAATGGGTGGTAGTACCCTGATTCTAACTCAGTTCCATTTTCAAATCTTATGCCACTATGCGGCATTCTTCAATTCCAGAGTCCCTAGGGATCCAGAGAATATTTGAGAAAGGGTTTATCATATATTAATAATAAATTAATATATGTTTGCTTGGTAACCCATATCCTTCACATATCACCAGATGACTAATTCATACAAAAAACTATTTTTTTCCTCATTTTATTTTTTGCTGGGAAAATGATTCCCTAGTCATAGAAGTTCAAGAAACTAAAAGAAAAATGCCTATCCTGAATAGCTACAGATTTAACAGATACAGTTCAGGGCAGCTGTTCAACAGGAAGTACCGCAAATCCATCCCTAACAGACTTCTGTCTGTTATCAAACTGGGCCCACTGTGAGCCATTTATCAGTGTTTTTTTGAAACAAAAATCTCATTCTGTTGCCTAGGGTGGAGTGCAGTGGCTTAATTATGGCTCACTTCAGTCTCCACCTCCTGGGCTCAAGCAATCCTCTCACTTCAGCCTCTTGAGTACCTGGGTCTATAGGCAGGACTTCATATATATATATATATATATATATACATATATGTATATATATGTATACATATATGTATATATGTATGTATACATATATGTATATATATATATGTATACATATTTATATACACACACACACACATATATGAGAATGTTAACAGTAATGAAAGTATGTGTGTATATATATACATATATATACATATGTGTATATATATGTATACATATATGTATATATATGTATACATATATGTATGTGTATATATATGTATACATATTCATATACACACACACACATATATGAGAATGTTAACAGTAATGAAAGTATGTGTGTGTATATATATATATATGTGTGTGTGTATATATATATATATATAGTATAGAGATGGTGTTTCACTATGTTGCCCAGGCTGGTCTCAAACTCCTGGGCTTGAGCAATACTCCCATCTCAGCTTCTCAAAGTGCTGGGATTGCAGGCATGAGCCACCATGCTGTGCCTGACCTACATTTTAACATCTTGATATTGGTTATATTTTGTGTGGCTCTATAGACCTGGGTAAAGGCCTGCAGCGTGTTTTCCTTTAGGTCATTGGCTGACAGTGGGCCCAGTTTGATAAAAGACAGAAGTCTGTTAGGGATGGATTTGTGGTATTTCCTGTTGAACAGCTGCCCTGAACTGTATCTGTTAAATCTGTAGCTATTTAAGATAGGCATTTTTCTTATAGTTTATTGTAACTTCTCTGTCTAGAGAATAATTTCCTCAGAAAAAAAATAAAAATAGAAAAAATAGAGTTTTTTTTTTTTTTGGTATGAATTAGTCATTTGGTGATGTGTGTAGGGTATGAGTTACCAACCCAACAGGTGCTGGTGGTGGGCTGTAGCCTGGCTCTTCCTGAAACCTGACATGAGGTGTCCATCAGAAAGGCAGGTTTTTGTTGTCAGAACTTTTAACCACTCACATCCCCGCTTCCCAATTGGAACCAGTGTTAATTGAACGCATTTCTTTATGTACTTTTTGTTCGTTTTTCACTTAAATGACCCCTTAGATTTGTACCATTCCTTACCTCAAATACAGAAGATGTAGATGCAGTACATGCCTCTTTACCATGAACTCTCAGCCTCACAGAACCCTTCCTCATTGTGTTGTATTGAGTCTTTCAAAATACTAATTTTGGAGTAAAACAGAAGCTTGAAAATGGCATAACTCTGAGATCTCTGTCCTTTTGAACATTGAAATGCCTGGATTAAAATTGTATCTCTATCACTTACTAGCAGTGTGATCTTGGACAAGATATACAGCTTTTCCAAAACATTTATCTTTTCAGTAGAATGTGTCTGATAATACTGCCTGTGTGGCAGGCTTGAAAGGCTGAAGACCAGGCATGTGAAATGCCAGGCCCTTAGCACATAGAAGGCACTGCAAGAAGGATGATCACTATTGTTGCTATTTACAGGTGTGTTTGTTTCCTTTAGAAAGAGAGTATCTCTTTTCCTTAGCATACAATAATAATTTCATGGGGTAGAAACAGATTTCTTCTAGATAATTTGGAAATCTTATTTCCCTTTGGAGGTTTACTTCAGAAGACTTCTCAATGGTAATGCAGGCAGGAATAAAATCCGGGCTTCATGATGACCTTGACATTCGTGCCTCTATCCTTCATTCTTTTCATGGGATAGCTAATGTTCTCTTCCTGATAGTTTCAAAGGTTTTCTGACTTGTAGTCAACTTTTCATTTTCTTTGTTAATAACTATTACAGTTCTATTAGAGTCAGAATGGTACCTTGCTCAGAATGCTGAACTACATCTACATTTGTTAAGCAGTGCCTACCTTTTATCAAGTACCTACTATTGGCCAATAATTAGAGCAGAGTTATAAATTAACTAGGTAAATATAAATAATATTTAGAGTGACATAGAGTTTATCACCCAAAGGAACATTTTTGAAAGTGAAAGGAGATGTAAATTGGCATTAAGATTCAAGCATAAATTCACTCAACTCTGAAGCCAATATTCTTTCCATTATATCATACTGACTGTCATGATAGGCACAGTGAAGACATGGACTATGATAAGGGTATACCTACTAATATACATGCATTTGTGTGTACCATATTATTGTTTTCAACAAGATAATGTGGAAAGTAATAATTCAGGATGTACCCAAGGTAAGTTTCTGTATTGATCTTCATTTGGTAGAACCTTAGTGTCTGAAAATAGAGGCTGACAAACTTCATTGGTAATGAACCTGGCCCACTAGTTCTACCATTTGAAAATGTTGCTGAGTTTCACACACACACACACACACACACACACACACACTTTTAAAATGGTGAAGCTGTAGGAAGTAGGAGTATTGGAGAATTAACTGAAATACAGCCAACCAGTGTTCCATAGGGAGAATGATGTAACTAATGATTCTACTTGGTTGTGGGAAGGAGAATAAGTAACAGCAACTAAACCTCAGCTGACATTCTTATTTGTCTGAAATCTGGGCTGTGGCCTCTGCCACAAGAAGGCATAAAGGCTGTCTACTAACTTTTGTTTCTGGTTTTATATCAGTAATTAAAATTCATCGTTAACAAGGGAAAGGAAAATGAAAATCTATTAGGGAACAAAAATTCTCATGTTTCCTTTCCCAGAACTCGTAAGCAAGTCATGTGCATCAAGCAAGTTAATTCACCTTCTTTTCTCCCCAGGTGGTAAATGCATGCTTTTGTGATTCATCATAGTGTTTTAAAAATTCTTTTAGAATAATGTTTGACTTTTACCCTTCCACTATCTTTGCTACTGGAGATGTGTTTATTCATTCAACGAATACAAATTAAGCCTTTGCTATATGCCAAGCACTATGTTAAGCATTTGAAATACTTCAGAGAACACAACAGACAAACTTCCCTCACCCACCGGAACCTAAATTTTAGTAAAAATACACCAAATAAACAATATAAAGTAAACTGTACACTTGGTGGAAGAGCTTTGGAAAAAGTAAAACATCAAAGTAAGGTAAAGCTAGAGGCTTGGAATGCTGCAATGAGGGGTCGGCATAGGTGATGGAATTAAACAGTGTCCCTAGAGAAGCATCATTTGAACAAGTAGGATTTGAGGAGGTGGGGAAATCAAAGGAAGGAAATAAATTAGCCACTCAGGAAATTAAGGGAAAAATATTTCAAGAACAAGGTATAGGTAGAAGTGGTATACCACTATAGATAGTGGAGCCTCACTATCCCTGCTCCACTGTCCAGCATTTCACACTAAGCACTATGAGTGGCCATCCCTAAGGCATGACTCCATGAAGGGAATTGTAACCAAGAGGAGATCGTTAGAGAAGCGTTCCCTGGGGCCATCACACTACCAAGTAGTTGCTTTGGAGCAACTAATTTAACTTGAAAGGAGACAGAGAACAGTTCCTGTTATGCTATCTTGGGAAATTTTAGAACTACATGAAGGTTAGCATTGTATAGCCTTAAGTTTGTTTTAAAGTTGTAGTTTTTGGCTGGGGCATGGTGGCTCACGCCTGTAATCCCAGCACTTTGGGAGGCTGAGGCAGATGGATCACCTGAGGTCATGAGTTCAAGACCAGCTTGACCAACATGGTGAAACCCCATCTCTACTAAAAATACAAAAAAATTTGCTGGGTGTGTTGGCGGGTGCCTGTAATTCTAGCTACTCAGGAGGCTGAGGCAGGAGAATCACGGAGAATGACTTGAACCCGGGAGGCAGAGTTGCAGTGAGCTGAGATAGCACCATTATACTCCAGCCTGGGCAACAAAGTGAAACTCCATCTCAAAAAAAAAAAAAGGCAAAGTTGTAGTTATTGACTAAGACATATATAGACCCCAGGAAACCTCTTTCTCCAGTGTATTTGTAATTTTATGGACCACCCCAGCCTCCAGCATATCATTAAACACTTGCAGTTTATACTATGGGTGGAGAATGGACGAGAGAGAGAGGATGAATGTGCTTGTCAGTTGCTACCTTGGCTTTTGGTGTGTGGTTGTCCCCTGTCATTGGGCATCATGATCTTACGTGTCATATTATGACATCTTACGTGTCATTTTATGACATGAGGGAGGAATTGTTTAAGATACCTTGGCTCTTGGACACTTTGCTGTGTCCTGACTAACATCTAAAATATTATATCCGAGATCTCAACTAACGTGAAGGCAAAAAGCATTCTAACACTGCAGGATGAGGCCGCACCATTTAGTAAATGCGGTAAAGAAAGACGAAGAACATAGAGCTTTAATAGTGTAAATGCTTCAGGTCAGAGAGCTGAGACACAACCTGATTCTAGAACAATTATGATTCGAGATCTCTTATGCTTTAACAGAGAGCCCCATTCTGGTGAAAGACACTGTAACACACAAAAATATTGAAAAAAACATCAGCTGCAAACATCTTTCTTAGAAGCGACACCTCAGATGACCTACCAGCAACTCCTAACACCCCACTGGGAGGGAACAGTTTTTATACAAAAATGGCTGTTCTGTCTCTTAAATGATCATTTAGCATACGAAATCAAATGTAAGATAGCACTATTAAATGGTGACAATGACCAATGCCAAGTAAAACTCTTAAGAAAATCTCAAGGCAGAAGCTGTGCAGCTGAGAGTATTACATAGTTTGTGTGATGTTACTACACAGAAACGCCAATGTGTAAAATATCGTTCCAATACTGTGGTCTGACACTGAATAGATGGGCTCTTTTATTTCATCCTGCTTGTTTCTGGTATGTATTAATTTTTCCTTATTATGTGTACACTAGAGATCCTTTCAAAGAAGTCTTGTCTGTGCAAATTTATGCTGAGAGATCTATCTGGGCACCCTGCATGCCATTTTGATTTGCTTGTGAAAGAAACCCCCAATACCAGCCTGGTTTTCCCTGACATCCTTTTGAGGCACTGTACTTAATTTTAGATTTTCTAGACATAATTCATTTTTCCTTGAGAAAACTCTGGGTATTAGTCGATGGGTTTTTAGATGAATATTGAAGCCAGGTTTTTAGATGAATATTGAAGCCAGGGATAGTGCCAAGAAAAAGGACAGTAGATGAAACTTGGCTTGATCATTCACTTCCTTTGCCTATTGAAACAGAGTGCTGTGTTGTGAAGGGATGTTTGTTCAAAACCTGCTTTGGCCTGTCACTGTGTTAATCACTGGAGAATTCATAAAACAGAAAACTTCCAGTCTGTGTTCACTTATTATTTGTCTTAAGAATCTTGTTTGATGTACTCTTTCAAAACTATTAGGTCGCTGCAAAAGTAGTTGCGGTTTTTGCCACTGAAAGTAATGGCAAAAACTGCAATTACTTTTTCAGCAACCTAATAGACTGCCCAGAACATGATAATTATGTCCTATAAGAGTGTTTAGTAATATTCCAATCCATCATCTCAGACATAGGGATAGGACTATTTTGGTTTTTATTTTCCTTTTCCTTAGAAAGAGTAGCACCTAAAAAAGTACCTGGCTCATAGTAAATGCTCACTAAACCTTGAAGGAATAAATGAATGAAGGCTAAAATATGGGGTAGCTCCAGAACAGTATTATACACTCAACACTTTATTCCATGCTTATGTTTATTATATGGTAAGTGTGACAGACTCAAAGGTATTTTAAAATAAAGAACAGCTGAAATTAGCCTCATCAAGATCAAAAAAGGACATCCACTCAAGACAAGGAAGAACCCAGGGAATTTGCCACAGTCCCACAATCCTGCTGATACTGTGTTCAGCTTTCCAGATTAAAAAAAATCTCTGTTGTTTTTGGTTATAAGGGTTACTTCAGAAAAGGTGAGGAATCAGATCATAGTCTGAATTTGTCAAAGTTTTCTTTTTAGCACACACATCACCTGTTACGTCTTCTAAATCCTCTCCCATTGATTTTCTTTTTGTTGTTGCTGTCTGTTTTGAGATGGAGTCTCACTCTGTCTCCCAGGCTGGAGTCGAGTGGCATGATCTCAGCTCACTGTAACCTCCACCACCTAGGTTCAAGTAATTCTCCCACCTCAGCCTCCCAAGTAGCTGGGATTATAGGCATGTGCCATCACACCTGGCTAACTATTGTATTTTTAGTGGGGATGAGGTTTTGTCATGTTTTCCAGCTGGTCTCAAATTCCTGACCTCAAGTGATCCACCTGCCTTGACCTGGCAACATCCTGAGATTACAGACGTGAGCCACTGTGCCTGGCCTCCCATTGATTTTCTATTACAGCATCTAACACTCTTCACATAGTAGGTATTTAATAAAGGATTGTCAGATAAATTAACAGATTCTCTAAGGAAGCTTTTCAAAAACTATTTAAATTAAGCAGCTTTTCTCCAGCAATTTAGAAGCAGAGCTAGCTGCAGGAGTTTTTGTTTGTTTGTTTGTTTTTTTAATACTTCAGTGCCACCTGGAATGCCAGCAAGACCGAATTGTTTAATCCCCTGGAAAGGGGGCTGAAGCCAGATAGCCAAGTGGTCTACCTCAGGGGATTCCACCCCCATGGAGCCCAGCAAGATAAGATCCACTGGCTTGAAATTCTCGCTGCCAGCACAGCAGTCTGAAGTTGACCTGGGACAGTTGAGCTTGGTGGGAGGAGGGGCATAACTGAGGCTTGAGTAAGTGGTTTTCTCCTCACAGTATAAACCAAGCTGCTGGGAAGTTCAAACTGGGCAGAGTCCACCGCAGCTCAGCAAAGCCACTGTAGCCAGACTGCCTCTCTAGATTTCTCCTCTCTGGGCAGGGCATCACTGAAAGAAAGGCAGCAGCCCCAGTCAAGGGCTTATAGTTAAAACTCCCAGCTCTCTGGGACAGAACACCTGGGAGAAGACACAAGTGTGGACACAGCTTCAGCAGACTTAAACACTCCTGCTTGCCAACTCTGAAGAGAGCAGCCTACCTCCCAGCACAGCACTCCAACTCTGCTAAGGGATAGACTGCCTCCCCAAGTGGGTCCCTGAACACCATGCCTCCTGACTTGGAGACGATATTTCCTAGCAGAGTTCAACAGACACCTCATATGGGAGAGATCCAGCAGCATCTGGTGGGTGCCCCTCTGGGATGAAGCTTCCAGAGGAAGGCACAGGCAACAATCTTTGCTGTTCTGCAGCCTCCGCTGGTGATACAGGCAAACAGGGTCTGGAGTGGGCCTCCAGCAAACTCCAGCAGACCTGCAGCAGAGCAGCCTGTTAGAAGGAAAATGAACAAACAGACAGGAATAGCATCAACATAAACAAAAAAAGTCCACACAACAACCCCATCAAAAGGTCACCAACATCAAAGACCAAAGGTAGATAAATCCATGAAGATGAGGAAAAATGAGCACAAAAAGGCTGAAAATTCCAAAACCCAGAATGCTGCTTCTACTCCAACAGTTCACAACTCCTTGCCAGCAAAGGAAGGGAACAAAACTGGACAGAGAATGAGTTTGACAAGTTGACAGAAGTGTGCTTCAGAAGGTGGGTAATAACAAACTACTCTGAGCTACAGGAGCATGTTCTAACTCAATGCAAGGAAGCTAAGAACCTTAAAAAAAGGTTGCAGAAATTGCTAACTATAATAACCAGTTTAGAGAAGAATATAAATAACCAGATGGAGCTGAAAAACACAGCACAAGAACTTCGTGAAGCATATACAAGTATCAATAGGCGAATTGATCAAGCAGAAGAAAGGCTATTGGAGATTGAAGATCAACTTAATGAAATAAAGTGTGAAAACAAGATTAGAGAAAAAAGAATGAAATGGAACAAACAAAGCCTCCAAGAAATATGGAACTATGTGAAAAGACCAAACCTATGTTTGATTGATGTATCTGAAAGCAGCGGGGAGAATGGAACCAAGTTGGAAAACACTCTTCAGGATATTATCCAAGAGAACTGCCCCAACCTAGCAAGACAGGCCAACGTTCAAATTCAGGAAATACGGAGAACACCACAAAGATACTCCTTGAGAAGAGCAACCCCAAGACACATAATCGTCAGATTCACCAAGGTTGAACTGAAGGAAAAAATGTTAAGGGCAGCCAGAGAGAAAGGTCAGGTTACCCACAAAGGGAAGCCCGTCAGACTAACAGCAGATCTCTCTGCAGAAACCCTACAAGCCAGAAGAGAGTGGGGGCCAATATTCAACATCCTTAATGAAAAGAATTTTCAATTCCAGAATTTCATATCCAGCCAAATTAACCTTCATAAGTATAGGATAAATAAAATCCTTTACAGACAAGCTAATGCTGAGAGATTTTGTTACCACCAGGCCTGTCTTACAAGGGCTCCTGAAGGAAGTACTAAATATAGAAAAGAAAAAGCAGTACCAGCCACTGCAAAAACATACCAAATTGTAAAGACCATCAACACTATGAAGAAATTGCCTCAGGTAATGGGCAAGATAACCAGCTAGCAACGTGATCAAATTCACACATAACAATATTAACTTTAAATGTAAACAGACTAAATGCCCCAATCAAAAGACAGAGACTGACAAATTGGATAAAGAGTCAAGACCCATTGGTGTGCTGTATTCAGGAGACCCATCTCACATGCAAAGACAAACATAGTCTCAAAATAAAGGGATGGAAGAATATTTACCAAGCAAATGGAAAGAAAAAAAAAAAGCACGGGTTGCAATTCTAGTCTCTGATAAAACAGACTTTAAACCAACAAAGATCAAAAAAGACAAGAAGGGTATTGCATAATGGTAAAGAGATCAATGCAACAAGAAGAGCTAACTATCCTAACTATATAAACACCCAATACAGGAGCAGTCAGATTCATAAAGCAAGTTCTCAGAGACCTATGAGGAGACTTAGACTCCCACACAATAATAGTGGGAGACTTTAACACCATACTCTCAATATTAGATCAATGAGACAGAGAATTAACAAGGATATTCAGCACTTGAACTCAGCTCTGGACCAAGTTGATCTAATAGACATCTACAGAACTCTCCACCCCAAATCAACAAAATATACATTCTTCTCAGCACCACATTGCACTTATTCTAAAATTGACCATGTAATTGGAAGTAAAACACTTCTCAGCAAATGCAAAAGAATGGAAATCATAACAGTCTCTCAGGCCACAGTGAAATAGAATTCAGATTTAGAAACTCACTCAAAACCGCAAAACTACATGGAAACTGAACAACCTGTTCCTCAATGACTACTGGGTAAATAAAGAAATTAAAGCAGAAATAAAGTTCTTTGAAACCAGTGAGAACAAAGACACAATGTACCAGAATCTCTGGAACACAGCTAAAGCAGTGTTTAGAGGGAAATTTATAGCACTAAATGCCCACAGGAGAAAGTGGGAAAAAACTAAAATTGACACCCTAACATCACAATTAAAAGAACTAGAGGAGTAAGAACAAACAAATTCAAAAGCTAACGGAAGACAAGAAATAACTAAATCAGAGCAGAACTGAAGGAGGTAGAGACATGAGAACCCCTTCCAAATATTCATGAATCCAGGAGCTGTTTTTTCTTTTAAAAGATTAACAAAATAGATGGACCACTAGCCAGACTAATAAAGAAGAAAAGAGAGAAGAATCAAATAGACAAAATAAAAAATGATAAAGGGGATATCACCACTGATCCCACAGAAATACAAACTACCATCAGAGAAAACTATAAACACCTCTACACAAATACACTAAAAAATCTGAAAGAAATGGAAAAATACATGGACACATACACCCTCCCAAAACTAAGCCAGGAAGAGGTCAAATCCCTGAATAGACCAATAACAAGTTCTGAAATTGAGGCAGTACTTAATAGCCTACCAACCAAAAAAAGCCCAGGACCAGATGCTTTCACAGCCAAATTCTACCAGAGGTAAAAAGAGGAGCTGGTACCATTCCTTCTGAAATGATTCCAAACAACAGAAAAAGAGGGACTCCTCCCTAACTTATTTTATGAGTCAGCATCATCCTGTTACCACAACCTGGCAAAGACACAAGAAAACAAGAACACTTCAGGCCAATATTCCTGATGAACATCAATGTGAAAATCCTCAATAAAATACTGGCAAATGGAATCCAGCAGCACATCAAAAAGCTTATCCATCAAAATCAAGTCAGTTTCATCCCTGGGATGCAAGGCTGCTTCCACATATGCAAATCAATAAATGTAATCCATCACATAAACAGAACCAATGACAAAAACCACATGATTATCTCAATACTTGCAGAAAAGGCCTTTGATAAAATTCAGCACCCCTTCATGCTAAAAACTCTCAATAAGCTAGGTATTTATGGAGTGTATCTCAAAATAATAAGAGCTATTTATGACAAACCCACAGCCAATATCATACTGAATGGGCAAAAGCTGGAAGCATTCCCTCTGAAAACCGGCATAAGACAAGTTGCCCTCTCTCACCACTCCTATTCAACATAGTATTGAAAGTTCTGGCTAGGGCCATCAGGTAAGGGAAAGAAATAAAGGATATTCAGATAAGAAAAGAGGAAGTCAAATTGTCTCTGGTTGCAAATGACATGATTGTATATTTAGAAAACCCCATCATCTCAGCCCCAAATCTCCTTAAGCTGATAAGCAACTTCAGCAAAGTCTCAAGATACAAAATCAATGTGCAAAATCACAAGCATTCCTATACACCAATAATAGAGAGCCAAATCATCAGTGAACTCCCATTCACAATTGATACAAAGAAAATAAAAATACCTCGGAATACAACCTAAGTTGTATTCCTTACATCCCTTGTAGTTCTTCTCTTCAAGGAGAACTACAAACCACTGCTAAAGGAAATAAAAGAAGACACAAACAAATGGAAAACATTCCATGCCCATGGCTAGGAAGAATCAATATCATGAAAATGGCCATACTATCCAAAGTAATTTATAGAATCAATGTTATCCCCATTAAGCTACCATTGACTTTCTTCATGGAATTAGAAAAACTATTTTAAATTTCATGTGGAACCAAAAAAGAGCCCATATAATGAAGACAATCCTAAGCAAAAAGAACAAAGCTGGAGGCATCATACTACCTGACTTCAAGCTATACTACAAGGCTACAGTAACCGAAACAGCATGGTACTGGTACCAAAACAGAGAGATAGACCAATGGAACAGAACAGAGACCTCAGAAATAATGCCACACATCTACAACCATCTGCTCTTTGACAAACCTGACAAAAATAAGCAATAGGGAAAGGATTTCCTATATAATAAATGGTGTTGGGAAAACTGGCTAGCCATAAGCAGAAAACTGAAACTGGACCCCTTCCTTACACCTTATACAAAAATTAACTCAAAAAGGATTGAAGACTTAAAAGTAAGACCTAAACCCATAAAAACCCTAGAAGAAAACCTAGGCAATACCATTCAGGACATGGTCATGGGCATGAGCAAAGACTTCATGACTAAAACACCAAAAGCAATGGCAACAAAAGCCAAAATTGACAAATGGGATCTAATTAAACTAAAGAGCTTCTCCACAACAAAAGAAACTATCATCAGAGTGAACAGACAACCAACAGAATGGGAGAAAATTTTTGCAATCTATTCATCTGACAAAGGGCTAGTATCTAGAATCTACAAGGAAATTAAACAAATTTACAAAAAAAAAAAAAAAAAAAAACAACCCCATCAAAAAGTGGGCAAAGGATATGAGCAGACACTTCTCAAAAGAAGACATTTATGTGGCCAACAAATATGAAAAAAAGCTCATCATCACTGGTCATTAGAGAAATGCAAATCAAAACCACAATGAGATGCCATCTCACACCAGTTAGAATGGTGATCATTAAGAAGTCAGAAAACAACAGATGCTGGAGAGGAGAAATAGGAATGCTTTTACACTGTTGGTGGGAATGTAAATTAGTTCAACCATTGTGGAAGACAGTGTGGTGATTCCTCAAGGATCTAGAACCAGTAATGCTGTTTAACCCAGCAATCCATTACTGGGTATATACCCAAAGGATTACAAATCATTCTACTATAAAGACACATGCACATGTGTGTTTACTGCAGCACTATTCACAATAGCAAAGACTTGGAACCAATCCAAATGCCCATCAATGATAGACTGGATACAGAAAATGTGACACATATACACCGTGGAATACTATGCAGCCATAAAAGGATGAGTTCATGTCCTTTGCAGGGACATGGATGAAGCTGGAATCCATCATTCTCAGCAAACTAACACAGTAACAGAAAACCAAACACCGCATGTTCTCACTCTTAAGTGGGAATTGAACAATGAGAACAGGTGGACACTGGGAGGGGAACATCACACACTGGGGACTGTTGGGGTTTGGGGGTGTGGAGTAGGGATAGCATTAGGAGAAATACCTAATGCAGATGACAGGTTGATGGGTGCAACCAACCACCATGGCATGAGTATACCTATGTAACAACCTGCACGTTCTACACATGTATACCAAAACTTAAACTATAATTTTTTAAAAAAAGGATCTTCTCAAGTGTGTGTGAGCATGTTCTTGCCCAGAGTTATTTCAAACACTGCTGTTTACATCTCCTGGGGCACCATCGCATCATGATCTGCTGAAATGGATCCGCTAGGTGGCACCGCGAACATGGAACAAGGGGCACAATCACATCATGGTCTGTATAAGTGGATCTGCAAGGTAGCGCATGAAAACGCAGCATCCTCTTTTCCATAGTGGGACCTTCAGCCCAGTAGTATAAGATGGGCTGAAACTGTTCTGACATCTATTTTTTTTTTTTTTGAGATGGAGTCTTGCTCTATCGCCCAAGCTGAAGTGCAGTGGTGCGATCTCAGCTCATTGCAACCTCCACCTCCCAGGTTCAAGTGATTCTCCTACCTCAGCATCCTGAATGGCTGGGATTACAGGCACTGGCCACCATGCCCAGCTAATTGTTTAATTTTTAGTAGAGACGGAGTTTCACCGTCAGGCTGGTCTCGAACTATTAACCTCCCGCCCGCCTCAGCCTCCCAAAGTGCTGGAATTACAGGTGTGAGCCACCACGCCCAGCTGTTCTGACATCTGTTGACCTTATCCATCATACAGACAGTCCTCTCTTTTCCTCCTCTTTTACAACTTTATGGATAAAAACTTGGCTGGCTAAGTTCATATTAATACATCTAAATGAGATACCGAAAATCTGTATTTGGAGCCACCTGGAGAGCAATCATTACTCTAGTCTCTGAAAAGATGAATAGTTATTCTCTAGGGCAGTTTTGTTTCAGAAGATGAATGCAAAGGGGCTCAATGCCTATGGTCACATAGAATTACAGTCTATTCTGCGAACTGCGAGGTCCTACTCCAGATAGATCCTCCTACTCATGGGTTTGCTCAAATCCATCATCCATCCAGCAGCCCCCTACTGCCCGCTCTCTTACCCATAAAGCACCACAAAATTATTTTTTTATGCCCAAAAGGAATAATTTATTTAAAAGACCCTTTGCAGATAGTTATTGCATTCTAAAATGTTACACAAAATAATCGTTATATAAACTTTTAGCTTGAAATAATAGCATACCTTCCAAAAAATTTTACAAAGTGATTTTCAGAATGGCTAAATGATTGACAAAGAATGACTCTGTTGCTAAATTGTGTTAATTCAAAGTCTTTTGTTTAAAGCTCTAGGTTTTTACTAGAAAGCTTGTAAAATGATTTCTTTTTCATTCAGACAGTCTTATTTGTTACTTGTTATTATTGTTGGTATATTTCTTTGGGTCTTCATTCTGAAGCCTCTGGTTTGTACACATTAATCTGTGTGCCTTTTCTCCTATTAATCTGTCTTTTGTAAGTTTATTTTTCAGTCAAACTTCAGGTGACCCCTGTGGCCCCTATACCCCACACACTTTATGTCCAAAAGGAATAATTTATTTAAAATACCCTTTGTAGGTATGCCATTGCATTCTAGAATGTTACACAACATAAAGAAATTACTGTATAAACTTTTAGCTTGAAATAATAGCATACCTTCCAAAAAATTTTACTGAGAGACTGGATCTTGCTCAATTATCCAAGCTGGAGTGCAGTGGTGCAATCATAGCTCACTGCAGCCTTGAATTCCAGGGCTCAAATGGTCCTCCCACCTCAGCTTCCCTAATAGTTAGGACTACAGGTGTGCACCATGCTCGGCTAATTTCAGAAGAAAATTTTTTGTCAAGACTAGGTCTTGCTATGTTGCTTAGGCTGGTCTCAAAATCCCAGCTTCAAGTGATCATCCTGCTTCAGCCTCCCAAAGTGCTGAGATTACAAGCATGAGCCACTGCCCCACTGGCCCAGATGTGCTTAGGAGAAAGTACTTTGTGTTTAGAAAATGTGACTAACCTTTCACAGTTTTCAGACACAATAGGTCGTGTCCTGCAGTTGTTATTAGTGTTTAAGGGACGATTAGCTTTGGCGAAGAGATCTGTTCTGAAAAGCAGAAGAGATCTGCTTTATTCCTACAGCAGGGCCAATGTGGGCACATTTCTTCACACCCCCTGCCCTGCGTTGCTCCCTGAGACAGAGTCTGCCTTGGTGTAGCAGCCAAGAGACAAGGACACATACAGCTTGCATGGAGGTGGAACTCCAGGCTGTCGTGCAGTCTATGGACAATGAAATGCCATGTCCATGACTATTTTAAGAGCCGATGGATGTTTTTAGGGGGAGCTCATGTGGGTAGCAAGGTTTGTCATAGGACATCTCAGCCTTAGGGTCGTTTGAGAGTCACTCACACCCACCATGGTCACATACACTCTGTTGCCTTCTTTTCACAGATGCTTTCGGGACAGAGGCTTGGCCCCCTGTCTATGAGGCTGTGTCATGGGCATAAGGAAGGCAGTGCATGCATAGGGGGAGCTGCTGGTCTCAGTGTATCCTGGAAGTGACTGAACAACATTGACCAACACTACATCTATGGGGAAGATACTGGTAACAATGAAGGCTAGGCCCTTGGACACATAAGGTGGCTCACGCCTGTAATCCCAGCCCTTTGGGAGGCCGAGGCAGGTAGATCATTTGAGGCCAGGAGTTTGAGACAAGCCTGGCCAATGTGGCTAAACCCTGTCTCTACTAAAAATACAAAAATTAGCTGAGTGTGGTGGTGGGTGCCTGTAGTCCCAGCTACTGGGGATGCTGAGGCTGGAGAATCCCTTGAACTCGGGAGGTGGAGGTTGCAGTGAGCTGAGATCGCACCACTGCACTCCAACCTGGGCAACAGAGAGACTGTCTCAAAAAAAAGAAGAAAGATAGAGAGAGAGATGAAGAGAAGAAGGTGGAAGCTAATCACCAATGACCGCAACCCCCTAAAACACAGACCCCTACTCAGCCAGCACACCACAGCTTTAAGAGATGATGATGACACCAAACTTTCCTCCGTAGAGACATGATCAGGCTCTCCAGATCACAGACTGTGAGCCACAGTGAAGACAGTGACTCACACCCCCCTGCCCCAGACCCCCAGGAACAGAGTCTTCACATTCATGAGATTCCCAGATGGTTCACTTG
Organism: Cacajao melanocephalus; assembly: GCA_963573385.1. Lineage (NCBI taxonomy): Eukaryota > Metazoa > Chordata > Mammalia > Primates > Pitheciidae > Cacajao > Cacajao melanocephalus. The sequence goes on along the minus strand of CAUYLG010037222.1, from coordinate 7,062 downwards.
CTCCTGAAACTGCAAAAGGCACAAACACAACCTTGTTAGACACAAACCTTCCCTTCTACGGACCCACCAGATAGGAATATCATTGTGCATTTGTGTCTCTGCATCCCACCTTATTTCCATCCTCTGTGTACTACACAGGTGGGGGTGAGTATGTGTATGTGTGCAAGTGTGTAGGGTGTAGGGGCGGACGTGTCCCCTGAAGTTTCACTGGAAAATAAACTTTCAAAAAGCAGATTAATAGGAGAAAAGGCACACAAATTAATGTGTACACATGGGACCCTTCAGAATGAAGATATGTCCATTTTTATGCTAAGGTACAACAAAGTGTGGGCAGCTGTGTAGAAATAGGGTTGGACCAATAGGGCCTGATCTAATGCTAATGGACAGAGTGAGGAGACCCAGCCAGGCTTGTCTGTCTAGATTCTTCTTGGCCTCTCTGAGCAGCGCTTCTTCCTTCTGGGTGTGTGATTGGACCCTTTCTGGAGTAAGGGGTCTTAGGATCTACAGTCAAACAAAGTAGGTCAGGGAATTTCTTTATGGCCAATTTTTACACAGAAAAGCAGAGGCAAAATTAAAGTCCTATTTTTAGGTTTTATGGCTGGCTTTGGGGGTAGGGGTTTCTAGGACCCCCCGTGGGACGGAGGGATTCTAATTTCTCTGAGGCCTCGGGGAAGAATGGCACTGAGAGACAGGCAAGCAGGAAAAGGTCAGAGAGAGAAGTTTGCTTCCAAGGCCACTGCTGAGACCTTCATTTTGGGGTATTGTTTTCTGAGCCACAGCAAGGGGTAGCGAGGAGTTGATGACTGCTGTGGGTCTTTTTTAATGAAGGTGGGGACGTTTTCAGGGCATGGGAGCAAAGCTGCCACTTGGACAGACTTCTGGGTGAGGGAGGGCGTCTGCTGCCATGCAGCCCTGGATGGCAGAGCTGTGTTCTCTAGGATCCTCTCAGAGCTCCAGAGGGTCAGACAGATGTGGCTGCAGCCGGCATAGGAGGAAGGAGAAGACAAAGAGGAAGCACAGTTTTGGTGTCTTCAGGCAAGAAAAACATGCTGGGGACACCGGCCAAGGGGTAAGGGCCAAAATGGAGAGGAAAGGGCCAGGCAGGAAGCTGGAGACAGGTGACAGTGAGGTCTGGCAACATGAGGGAGGAACTTTGTGGGTCTGCAATGGAGAGAGGGCCAGGGCAGTGCAGGTGCCTCTGTCCTTCTATGGCAGCCACTCTCTAGGAAAGGAGTCCTGCAGGACCAACTGAATGTGACAAATAAGGAAACGAGGAACGTGACAAATGACCAATGACTGGCAACCCCCAACACATGGCCCCCTGCACACACTCCCTAGACACAGCCCCTCTCTTTCCAGTGGAGAGAGAAGGCGGTGGTGCACGTTCCTCCCTTACCTTCCTCCAACTGGGAATCAGCTTCCACCCTCAGCCACACTGTGGGAGCAGAACACATGAGGCTGCCATCAGGGAACCTCGTTAACACCAGCACGCCTGTTCTTCATCATCCTTAACAAGCCTGAAGGTGGCTGGGTGGGTGCAGTGGCTCATGCCTGTAATCCCAGCACTTTGGGAGGCTGAGGTAGGAGGGTCACTTGAGGCCAGGAGTGCAAGACCAGCCAGGGCAATATAGCAAGACCCTATCTTCACAGAAAATACAAAAAATTAGCCAGGTGTGATGGCGCATACCTGTAGTCCCAACTACTCAGGAGGCTGAAGTAGGAAGATCTCTTGAGCCCAGGAGTTCAAGGTTGCAGCAAGCTATGATTGCACCACTGCACACCAGCCCGTGTGACAGATTGAGACCTTGTCTCTAAAAAGAAAAAAAAAAACATATCTGAAGGCAATCCAATTTAAAGGACTCAAACACAACTTTCAATATTTGGAATTTCATTGCCTATAACTCAAGAAATTCATAAAGTATTGGTGGAATGATTAAGAGAAATGGCAGTGAAATAATCTTTTTGCTCAAATTGTACAGTTCTTTGATGCACTCCATCATTTACTTATTTTCTGCATAACAGGCATAGAACCTGGATTCACTCACTTTTAGTAATTTTAACTTTTACAGGTGGGTGTGTATGTGAAAAGATACAATATATATGATGTGGTATACAAAACAACAAGTAAAATTGAATAACACATGCAAACATATCTACACAAAACAGATACTTTTATTTTCTATGTTACATATAAAATATATATGCAATAATTGTAAAAAATGTGCTTCAATGGTGAATGATGCATTTCCTAGAAGAGCACAGCCTCTAGGATTATCAGATTCTGATTCAGTGGGAGCAAATTTATATCCCCATAAGTTGTAGATAACTGAGTGCAAAATAATTCCTGTCTCTTCATATGCACATTCTGTCCTGTCCGGTATGGTTTCAATTATTTCCTTCCCAAACTGTGGAAGAAGGTAGTTTTATGTCCTTAGGTTTCAATATTCCTGATCTATAAATGTGTCTGTTTGGATTCGACTTTGAACTGGTTGTAACATCTTACAACCAGTTTTCTAACTCAAGAGTTAAATAAAGTCTTTAACACGGTTTATTTTTATAGCTGCATAGGTTTTTATTTTTCCTTCTTAAGAAAATGATTCCTTAACAAGTAGTATAACGTTAGATATCCAATTGACATAATCCCACAAATGAAGAGAAGATTAGCTTTTTATATACTGTTTACCTGATTACTTTGTATATAACTCCTGTTTAACAATAATCTTAGCACTCATCACTGCAGTTTATTGAGTGTATACTATGTAGCTGGCTTTGCTCTTTAGCATTTTTATGCAGTATTGTCTCATTGTCACAATCTTTGAGGCAGGTAGTTTTGTATTATATGAGGCGACTGAGCTCAAAAACTTTGATTTGCAAACCAAATGGGCATAATCAATGCATGGGAAGGCTCAGATTTGAATCCAGGTCTCTGTGATATTCTAAAGCCATCTATTCTTTTATTTTATGTATATTGTTATATGGGCTATAACTATGTGCTCGGGGGAAAGAGAAACGTATCTTTTCTGTGTCTGTTGAACCATTTCTCTAAATGTGTATTTATGAACGATTTTTCTCCTCTCCAGTGTGTTTAAAAAATATCCTAGAGTTGCGTTAAGCCTGTTTTCACGAGCCAGTCTCTCTTCCGACCTTCGGCTGCATATTGTTTTGAAACAATACTTGGAAGAAAATAAATTGCAGCTCTCATAGAAGAGCATTTATGACAGGCTTCAGGGGATCATCACCATCATATTATGCGTCGGGAAGTCATTTTCCAAATGACACTTCAGTGACCCCAGAGAGCCTTAAATCAGAGAGCCTTGGCCTGTGACTATTTCATGCAAAAACAGTTACTGATTTCTGTTTCTTAAAATAATCAAGCAAATATCACACAGAGGACAGTATTACTTAGCTTTTAATTCTTTGGACAGTTGTCTGGGTTTAAGTAGATAGCACTGTTTCCGCGGTTCTTATGAATTGAGATGATACTAGGAGGGGGAAAAAACCTAAAAAAGGTGTTATTATCTGACATAGCAGTTGAGAATACCTAAGTGAATTATTGTAAAGCTAGATTATAAATTTCTTGGGGGAAAGGATCATATCTTATTTGACCTTTTATTCATGGTGGCATGAACATCACCTCAAAGAAGCTTAACACTTTTTGTGTATTTATTCACTTATTGACTTTTTTACTTATTTATTTATTTTTTAAGACATAGTCTTGCTCCGTCGCCCAAGCTGGAGTGCAGCGGTGTAATCCCTGCTCACTGCAGCCTCAACTTCTAGGGCTCAAGCAATCCTCCCACCTCAGCCTCCCAAGTAGTTAGGGCCACAGGTATGTGCCACCACACCCAGTTAATTTTGTTAATTTTTCATAGAGACAGAGTCTTACTATGTTGCCCAAGCTGGTCTCAACCTCCCAGGCTCAAGCAATCTGCTTTCGTCAGCCTCCCAAAGTACTGGGATTACAGGCATGAGCCACTGCACCCAGCTCAATACCCATTTCTTGAATCAAATTGGTGTATCTTCCCAAAATGGGAAATCAGGTCTTTTAATCATTATTTGGTTTTCCTTTTGCTTCAATGGCTTGGTTCTCCTGAAAGCATATAGAATGGAATTTCTCACCGTTTCCTGTACTTTTCCCAGAAAATAAGACATATGCTAATGCCATTTCAGTTGAAAGAGCTTTTGACTACAAGTATTATGGCCATTTGAAAATAACTTGCTATTTGTATTATGCAAAAGACCTTATCTAAAGCACTTTGTTTGTAAATAAAGCCCGTTTTGCCTATAATAAAGATATGAACCCACATTTTACTTCCTAGAATGCTTTTAGAAAAAGTCCCTGAATAGGCATGCTAATGCAAACCACTTATTCCTGAGTGATTTGAACAATCGCATTCTTCTTGTTGGAAAATGTGACAAATGAAGAACCTGGCACTCACCAGTCAATTCATTCCGCAAATATAGAGTTGATTTTCTAAAGTGCTGTCTTTAGAACCTGTATGTTTCTTTAGAACAGCTGCAAAATGTTGGACATAAGGGATTAAAACCAATAGCCCAAATATCATGCATATGATCTGAAGGATTGGCATGGTGGAAAAGCACTTCTCACCTCTCACTTTGAGCACAGCACTTGGTGCCTAGCATCAGGGTCCCCTTCGTTTGCTCTCAGACCACCTGGTCTCACCTTTAGAGGTTTCACAAACACACCCTTGTAACATCTCTCAGTGACAGACTGCATATTTGTTTATGTGAAAAATGAAACTGTTTTTTTGTCTTATCTCAGTCCCTACTCACTTCTGATGCCAGAAGTGTGTGGGCTTTCCCCCATAAACCAAACAATTCTCCAATAAATACCCACTAGGTGTCTCATAATTTAGTTCCATCCTGACACTCTGCCCGGAGTTAGACTGGGATCCTGCAGGTTAAGGGCTCAATCCCACAGAGCATTCAGACAGTATAGACAGAGGGCTGAGGACTTAGCTTAGTCATGTCTGAGCCAGGCTTTTTATTACTTGAAGGAGGTAATAAATGCTCCACAGACATTCCCATTTCCAGCCTCTCTTTCTGTTAGCTGTTCCCATGTGACCATGTCCTCTCAGGGAGAAGTCAAGCAGAAATGAAGCATGCCAGAACCGCCTTATAAAAGTACCCCACAGACGTCCCCCCTACTCTTTCTTCAAGCTGACTGTGATGGTGATGCCCACAGGGACCCTTGAAGACATGAGTTGAAGATGGTAGAAGCATGACAAGTTGGATACCTGAATGACTGTGTGGAGCTGAGGTTCCCAGTGCCCTGTAGCGCATGATCTACATTGTTTATGAGACTGACCACATCTGAGCCAGAACCTATGGCATCTATTTGATGCTGCAGCTTAGCCTGTGCTAAGACACTAGCTCTGGTAAAATAGTCTCAGAGCTTCAGCTGCCAATTAGAGAAGATGACAGCACCAACATCTGTTCCACCAAAAATAAATTAAACAATGCATGTAAAATGCTTTCTAATGATAGTTTGTTATACAGACACCTATTGTTAGAATTAAGAGAGATGTGAGAAATAATTTCTTATCAGATATGTCTGAAGCTCTAGATTTATTCACATAGAATGGTGTTAGAAATGTGGTTTTTGGAGAATTTACAAAGAAATCAACAGATAGCCATATAAGACAAATTTTAAACCATCTAAACTTTAGCATTGTATAGAACTCAAAAACCAAAAACTAAAATAAAAACATTTCTTTGCACATAAAGGAAACTTTTCTACTAACTGAATTTTATGGCATAAAAGTTTGCATTTTGAAGAGACTGTAATTCCTTAGACATATGCTCTGGGACCCCTTTACCAAAATAAGACATTTCCAAAGTGACTGTGTTATATAGAAAATGAGTTCATGTTGTAGAAATAATAGAATCTAATCCAAACAAGGGACTTTCTGGAATTGTCTTCTATTTTATAAGGAAGATTGAAAACTAGACAGAAATATAAGAGATTAATACCTACAATTGTAAGCTTCTTAAATTTACTGTGTGTGAATGTGTTTGTAGACTCAATCACTGGGGTATAGTATTTCAATCAAACAAATTTGATGGAATTAGGCAACTTAATGAGAATGTGTATGCTATTTTATTTGACGTTTTTTTAACCTCAGAGGCAGACCCTGCTAAATTAAAACAGTAATCCAACCACAGTGACTGACATTTCTACCACTGGTTAAAATTATGCTTACATAGCACAGGGAATGAATTTTGTATGCTCGACACTCTCAAGAATGTTATGGATTCTCCATACATGGAAAATTATAATAACTGTTTCACTTGTTAGTTCTTTCAGATCACTAATTGATTTTCCTTTTCATATTTGAATTGTAGAGTACCCTTAAAATGTTTTATTAATTCCTACCATACTTCAGACTCCTTGAAAGCAGGTTTCCACTCTTCAGAAGCAGTTAACTTGTTTTTTGCATTATTTATGAAGGATATGTTTATTCTTTCTTAGCATAAAGAACACTTCTTGCAAGTGCTGTGTTGCTGTTAGGGATAATGACCATGCACGGATACGAATTCCAGAGCAGTGCGGGGATGAGGCTCTGGACTCAGATTGCTGAGTTCTGTTCTTGGGTCATGCACTGACCATCTATATAAACTTGGGGATGTAGCTTGAAATGTCTGTGCCTCATTTTCCTCATTTATAAAATAGAAATGATATTCACAGTCTCCTTCCTAGAGTTTCTCGGAAGATTAAGGAGAGTCATTGAACAGTTCTTTACTCCTTGTAAATGCTTAACCTATGTGCGTAATTTTTTTGGTTAATATTTGCTTGTTACATGGTTTGTTCATCTTTTCATGAAACGGTTGTTTAGCACTGTCTGTGTGCTAGTTTCTTGCAAATACAGGGGTGAATGCAAGCAAGCTTTGGTGGATTTCATGCTTGAGAGGAGACACCAACACATGGGTAGTCTTTTTTTTTTTTTTTTTTTTTTTTTTTTTTTTTTTACGTGGTGTGGTGTTGTCCCCCCGCGGGGTGGGCGTGTTCATTTAACCGGCAACAACCCTGCTTTAAATACG